>JBCAUI010193305.1:0-31671 GCA_038406195.1 Haplosyllis anthogorgicola
GGGCACACCCAAAACCCGTGCTGGTTTCTCCGGGGAGGTAAGTTTTGAGGGGAGGATAGTTGAGCACGTTACACCGGGACATTTCCCTGAGATGATGATCAGTCTACAAACTAAATTGAAGTTAGAAAATAAAGCATTCTTTAGTTGGCTCTATACTGGCTCAGTTATGTGATAAACATACACATCGGCACAGCAATTGAAAAAAGGAAAAAGGATAAAACTTATTTAATTTGCTTGATGTATCAATTTGAAAGGAATAAAGTCGCAAATTTTATTCGAAGAAGTTGCTCGTCTTACAGCTGAATAATACTGCAGTCAATGACACGCAGCCAATTAATTTTACAGATAGTGTGTAAGACCCCTGCCAATTGATCAGTGAAGATTCACTGTTTTCATAGCTTTTTGGCAAATTATAGCATTACAATGGTACCGAGAAGAAAACAGCTGATAGTCGCACTCGCGATAAAGACTGCTTTCAAAGAAAATTAACCTAACATTTCCAATATTCCTTATCTTCTACCCAGTATGGAGACACATGGCATCAACTCTATCTATTCTCACCCACTTTCAGCAAAGGATTGTCTTTATTGTTCAAAACACACGAGTGGGAACATTAACTTTACAATTAGGTCCTAATAGTCTGTGATTAACAGAGCTGTCTAAATTAGTGAGACCAAAGTTGCAAAATGTTAGTCTTTATAACTGCTGTCTCCTATCAGTCTGTTCTGTATGAAATTGGCTTGAACCTTCAAGGCATGATCCATACTCAGATCCCATGTGTATTTCTTCTACATTGCTGATATTTTTGCACAGAATTCAGTCATAAGTGATTGTTATGCCTTAGGGTAACATGGAACATTTAGATAATGGTACAGGTATATGTATATCTATAAACAAGGACTAAATAGTATACGCACAAAATAATTAAATCACAAACATTGACATTATGTAAAAGCAGTAAGTGTTTTGCGCTATGTTTACCTGTAAAATAGCTAAAGAATAATAGTCTACGTGTAAAGATTTAATTGATTCCACGGAACTTTATGACGGCAAAAGATCAAATGCGCCTCATATATTCAACAGAAAATTGGAAGCTTTTTTTCTTTTTGTTTTATTGTTCATTTAAAATTTCATATCAATTCATCAAAAGAACAAATATTCGGCTGTAATTATTGATTAAATAAATATGTAAATACCGCCAGGCACTGCGTACGTTACCTCGGGGCGTTATACACATTTTTATCTTTTACTTTGAACTCATTATGGAGAAGAAAACATATATGCATCGGATGCACTTTTCCTGATATTTTGTATAATTTTGCTGAGGGCTCATGGCTAAAAGTGATGTAACAGTCACATACGTCGCCTATTCTCTTTGACATCCGTATCAGTTGCTTCTTTACCTCAGTGTATTTTCTGAAAATGTGTTGTTACATTATTTTGCCACTTGAAGTATGAACAGCGTGCATGTCAATTGCATTTGAAAGTCTTGGTAGAAAATATGTGATTTAAACAGGATTAAACCTTTTTAAAAATATATATTTAAAATGATTCCGTGACGAATCATGGGTTCTTATCAACAGTTAAAACTTCTAATATGGAAGAATTTTCTGTTAAGAAGAAGAAAGCCGGTAAGATTACGCATATATTTCATATTTTACATAAAAAATATTACAACGATGTTAATTACACTATTAAACTATGATTTTAAAATTGAAATTGTATTCTGTACTATTTAGATATTGATATTCCTGGAGGTGATTTGGCCGGTGGTAATTTTCTTAATCGTGGTATTTGTCAGATTGGAATCAGTGCCTGATACATTTCCAATATGTAAGTTATATTTCTTGAGAATGAAGTCAATCGATTAGATCTAGTTGGGTACAAATATTGTAAACCTCTCACGTAGACTTCGATATATACTAAATTCACAGTTGTTCACACATTTGTTGATTGCGGTTAGATTTTAAAAAAGACAAAAAATCCTGTAGTTTTTTTCGTACACGATTGTCATCCGACAGGTCACTACAAGCCATTTGCATTACCCAGTTCTGGTGGATTCGAATTTCTTCAAAGCATGGTGTGTAATATACAGAATGTCTGTAGCAGACATAAAAATAAGCAGTTCAAAACTGACCGAAGGCAAGTATAGCATTGGATAATGAGGCAGAATAATTTAGTTAACTGAATTATATTCAAATAATAATATTAAATATGGTTCTTAACAAAATTATTTGAACTTCTTTTAAATTAACCACATGACTGAAAATATCTCAAGCACCTCACAAATAACATGACATTACTGTTGAATATCATTTGGGATAATTAACTCCGAGCTAAAGACCACAATCGTATACATGATGAGATTAAATAAATACGTTAGGAATAAAATTATACTAAGTACTGTCGTTTGTTATCAAATGTTGACCACACCATGGAAAGTCAGAACAATTTGAATAAACTGCAAAAATATCTAAGTTGTAATGTTTAGATGCTCAAGGAGGTTTCAACTAAGGTCCCATTGCTATAATTTTACATATTTCGAGTATTTTTTGTGTAAGAAATCCTATTACACTTTATGTTTTGTAGGATAGCGCAACTAAAATCCATGCTGCATCCTCTTCTTGGCAGTAAAGATGATCTAAAGGAATTATCGTCATTATCAGCTAAAACTATTAAACTAATTGAAGATTTGGACGTTTATGTAACAAAGCAAGATTTTCAATATCTTTTAAGTAAGTTTTAATGGGTACGGAACAACGTAAACTCGTTCTTTTTAACTTCACGACACATTTGCCACCCATTCTATCTACCGGGAATCCCCGTAATGTAGCCCATGGGCTATATGTGGGGAAAGGCCTAAATTGCAGGAAAACTTTGGACTACATTATAAGCCCATGGGTTTAAGGATGGGGACCAAAGTAAGAATGAGGCTGTGTAAATGTTCTGAGCACTTTGCTTTTTGGAGTGAAAAGCAAAGTAGAAGCCAAAAACTGCTATTCACAGTAATTCTTTGTTTGTTTTGTTGATTTTTTTCCCATCCATCCCCTACAATGCACCTTGAAATTAGCCTCATTTGCACTCCTTTTACTAGTTTCCAGAATGGATCAGTAATTGTTATTTTTAGCCCATGGGATAGAAATTAGGTAATATTCCCCAGTTACAAGCCCATGGGCTTATCAGCGAGTGGGCTACATTACGGGGATTCCCGGTACCATTAACCATTATTAATGGAATCGCAAATTACATGAACTCGATATCTTTTCAGATCTACAAATACCTGTGCATAAGTTATTCAAAAATGTCACCACTCTGGAGGAAGCACTGATAAATAAGCTTAATTTAATGTCTTTAAAAGACAGTGCCGCCATTATAAAACAATTGCTGAATTCGAGTGTAAATTTGGATACATTACCGGTAAGCAAGTATCACTATCCGCAACTACTTCATAAAAATAACATATTACGTTTTATTCACATTTGACTTTCCCCATGTAAATTATCATCCACACAGAACCGAACCCAATTTATGTCACAAGATTAGATTGTCAATTGGATATTCATCAAACAGTAACGATAACGCAAAATGTTTGCGCTGTGATCATTTCAGATCTCTGAATTATTGGAAGGCCAAGGAATACAGAAAGATCTTTGCGACCCTAAAATTTTATCCAAATACGTCACTCTTGAAGACGATTCTGCAGGAATCGTTGCAAATGCCTTGTGTCAAGCCGAACTTAGTGACATATCAACCTTCCTCGTCGAGTTAACACAACATCTTGATCTTGATATGATCTTTAAAATGGTATATCACATTGTCTTAAACAAATTCAGTTGTTGATATATTTTTTTAGTATCAATGCAGGACAAAATGTAAACCGTTTTAGGAAAGGTAGAAATTCGCGCCAAGCTCGCCTGGGATTTAATTGTCCCTAAAGAAATCCTGTTCTGCATTGAGCATGAGCATGAGTAATTGACATCAGAAACAGTATTTTATCAAGATGAATTGCTGGAAGGTACAATGGAACTAACTGTAGTCGGCCATTTTCCCTTTCAGATTGAAGACGCGTTTCAAAAATTCGGCAATATCAAAGATGTTTTAAAATTGGACGGTTTGTCACTTGTATTGAAAAATACACTGGACCTTCTTGGTTTAAATACAGGTCCCATATTTAAAGACATCACACATCTGATTGATGTATTCTCGGAGGTCAATCTATTACAATTTACAAATAATTCATCAGATAATATAAAGCAGTAAGTATTCCCTTTGATTACAACATGCAGAACAACTAAGCAGAATAAAAATGATGAAAAGATCATCTCAAATATGACTGTTCTACACGTACTACATTACATCTAATAAGTACATATTTTGGTTTTATTTATAGGATTTTAAAACTATTTGGATCAATAGAGAGTTTCTTGCCCCTTTTACTAGGGAATGGAGAATTACCTGGTCAAATTCAAACCGGACTGGCTGCTCTAAAACTTATTTTAAATGTGAATCCTGAGACGATTAAAAACAAGAATGGTAAGATAGTGCATGCATACGAGATTGTGTTCGGATATGGTGATGAAATAGCAAGAAACAGTCAATATTTGTCAGTTGAATTACACGATTAACCTGTGGATTACCACTTTTCTTTCCTTGCAATAACAATTCTATTTTCATAGATTAATAGACGGATACCTTTCCAATACCTTTTGTTTCATTTTACAGAAGAGTTAATCATGGTTTTAAGTGATGCAGGTTTTGGACAGTTTGAAATGTATTCACTGCTACATACACCAGTGTCTGCTAAAGAGGTACAGTGGCAAACTGACGGAGGGAGGATTCTGAATTTTAAACTGTTAACGTAGCAAAACGAAAATGGTCCCGGATGGGGTCGGGGGAGGGATCAAGGTTCTTAAAACATCCCTTAGATCTACTACTGATTGGCACAGCTTAAATTGTCTTTGATCAAACAGCCATAATAAAAGCAGGAAAATAATGTTTTCTAATAACTGTTTCAGTACCAACATCATTATTTCAGATTCACATGATGTACAACCATACTGAGAGCAAAATAGATTCAATTTCCTGGCTTTGCGACGGGCAAGGCGGACCTCGAGTAGAATCTGAGTTCCTGAAAAAATTGTCAAACATTACCTGTAATTTAAAAGATAAGCACAATAAGGAGACAGCAGTCAGTAAATTAGTAAGCCATCTTAATATTTTTCATAAAAAATTCACCATCAAAATAAAGAAATATTTTTGTTTGCCACACTTCTAGATACTTGGTATATTGTCTGCAATTTGGGGAAGGCATGGCTGAGACCAAAACATTTTGCATTATTTTTGTAGATTGATTATATTCTTTTAACACGGAATACGTATGAAAAAGTTATCAACAACAGTCAATCCATATTAGCATCACTAAAATATCTTCAATCAAAAGTAACGCATCGTGCTGAAATAATACAAAGTAACTTTGCAAGTAATAATGGCACCCATGTCGTGAATAATGCGAGGTGCGTTAAATATTTGTTTAATTTAATGAATTTATTTTTTAAATCTGTACTTCATCATATTCTTACTAAATCATTATTTCTTGATGAGCAATTCAAATATAAAATTAAACATCTTCATTCTCGTACGTTACGTTATCATTTCAGTTTAATTCGATTCTTAGATGAAGTCAAAAGTATCTCCACACTTCAGAACATAAGTCCAAAAGTCAAAAGTTTGGAAGCAAGTAAGTCACTGCTATCTGTATGTATCTATTAAATAAATCGTCGATATTTATTTACTGATTCTTTTGGATTCTATAAAATCATATCTGACGTTCATATTGTATAATAATGCCATTACAGATCTTTCTGCTGGACTCACTGCAGTTGACAAATCCAAAGGATTGATTCAATTTATGTCCAGAGTATTAAGAATGTTACCAGGAAACGATGGAAAACAGCTCTCCATATTATTAAATAATATAAATGTGAGAATTCTACGTGACTTGAGTAACATATTGTTTAGTTTATAGTGATTTTTTTAAAATTTGTAACAACAAAAGAAATTTGACGGATTCTTTGTGGCGCATAGTTGTCTACAAACATATTCTATTCTACTTCAGTTGTTTAATCCGTACAAGGACCAAGACAGACAATTGTGGGAGGATATAAAACCAACAATTTCCGAAATACTCATGAGGTCAAAAAGTGTAGCGACAGTTGCTAACGTAATTTCTTCGGGAGACAGTACCAGGATTCAGACCACCTTACATCAAATATTGAATGATACATCATACAGCTATTTTTTGTAAGTTGTAAGAGTTATTTCGGGAGAGTTACTTCTTCTCTATTTTCTTGCTGAGAATTGAGGACAATTCAACCGGAACCACTTTAAGGTATTACAGAATTTAAACTTGCAGGCCAAGACTATATTTAATTGAGTATGATTTTGTCCTTTCAGAAATTCCCTCGACCTTTTATACGAATGGCTGGGCGAAAATGCGATTTCAAAACTTTACAAAGACATCAGTGTCGTTTTACAGCTGCTTCAAGATGGCGGTTCACTGTCAAAATTGTTTTCCCTCTCAGGCAAGTCGTTTTAAACCTCAATATTGTTCACACCTGCTACCAAACGTAATTTCCTGTAAGAGCATATTCAGGAAGTTTACAGGGGTTCATTACGTGCATGTATTATGCAATAGAAAATAGCTTCAAACAGTTCTATATACATTAGACCTAGGACTTGTTGTATTCAAGGCCATAATTTATGTGATTTTACCAGAATAATTTAATTTTAATTTTTCAGTTCCAATAAGCAACTTGATAAAGAATAGAAGAGAATTTGAACTGTTAATTAAAGAAACCTTCAACCTGGAGCATCAAATTGCAAAATCCATTTTAAATGGCTCCATTAATATTGATAAAATCATCCAGCTTGGAAGTATTCACAAACTTGTAAGAACTCCTTGCGACGACATCGTACAAAACTTTTTAATCCAGCCAAATATTGGGTCTTTGTCATCCCAGCTTTGTTCTGTGAACAGAACAAACTTATATGATGTAGCAAAAGAGGCCATTAAATATTTGAATACAAACTACATTTTACACAACGTGAGTATGACATATTGCTATTGTCACATGTTAGAACGAGCTACATTCGTAAATCATCATTTCAAAAGTCACAGTCAATCTTTGTAATACCTAAGTAAGATGCATTGAATTCCCATCGATACTGTAACAGTAAATGACATCTCTCTTAGCTTAGTAAAATAACATTATTCTGGGCGCCCTTTCGGGTACGAAAGAATTCGATGTTGTGCTATTGACCCACAAGAAAAACAGTACCAAATGTCATTGTTCCAAAATTTATAAGTTTTCTTCTCTGCTTCAGCTCCTGCTTGTAGATAATACTTCGCATATTAACAAATTAATAAATGAAGCGAACAACCTTAAAGAAGGAGGATTGGTCTTTAGGCGGATGAAAATCACTGCTCAAAATTTTTACGAAGATGTAAAGAGTATCTGGAAGAGAACATCTCAGGTTAATCTATCGGATATCTCTGGTTCCGTGCGCAGTATGGGAAAATGTGAGTACAACAATTGAAATCTCACGGTGATTTAGACTATTTAGACAAATTTACATTGAAGATGTTTTGTCAGAAATATTTGTTTGTATAATTCCACTTATTGTCAGTGTGAGCTGTTAAATTTTGTGCTTTTGTCCAATGAGCTAAATCTCGAGAAATTTCTAGCAAATATGCGTACAATATGGTTAAAATAACAAGTCTTGTTGTGTTCATTGGATCCATCGACATCAACACTCAGCTGTGCAAATTAAAATGACATTACGTATCCAACTTACTTTCGGCACAAACGGTAAACCATTTCTCCAAAAATTAAAGACTGTACACGGAAACATTGCAGTTGACCACAAAGAGTAGTTTGTTAGCCTCTTCCGACAACTAACCTTTTGCTTTCCCCATGCACAGTGCAGGTGATAGGACAAACAACCGGTAACATACTCTGCGGATACGATTACGCCTTTTCAGTGGGCAGAGACGCCTTTGGAATTCATCTGGTTGCACCTAAACGTAGGAAACCATTAGAAATTCGAAACTTAAAAGATGAATCTGTATTGAAATCGAGTAAGTATTGCTTTGTCCTTTATTTCTTCTTCTGAAACTATCCCTACCTGAATGGGTAATAGTGTATGGTCTATTCCTGAGCCACATGTGGTAAAGCTCCAGATAACATACTGCCTGACACTTAAAGTTCTTGCATGGACTATACCGCTCTTTTAAGCCAGTTCTGGTTGTCATCGGCGATTTATAAGATTTAACCTCAGCAGAGAACTCACTCAACCTCAGTGTGAGCCTAATGCTTCTTTCCAACTGTTGTACACTGACTGCTACGGCAGTCCAGAGTGACACTAAATTTTATGTTACTTTACGAGCGCAATAAATTAGATTTGAAATAATAGAACTTAAGATTTTGTACAGTGTGTCAGTGGTACAGCATAAAATTATTTTGATTCCGATTGTTTCCACATTCCTACAATTTTCATGAGTTGGTCAAAATGATTCATCAAGCATCCTTTTGCAGGCGAAATCTGCTTTCTGCATGTCAAATAATGCGTTCGTTGTGATCTGAATGTTCACATCTGTTTCCAGATGATTATTGTTCGAGTGTCCTTCACACGTTACAGCGAGGATCATGGACCGGGGCCGTCATCTGGAAGTTCATAAAACCCTTAGTGTTGGGCAAGATACTCTACGCCCCAGACACACCGGCTGTTAGATTAATTGTCGATGAGGTAAACATTCAAATTTGTACGATTGCCTGCCACAATGCGTCCCGCTGTCTCTGCCTGGGGTTCCATCTGCCAAGGTAGGATGGGGTACATCATCAGAAGACCTATCTAGTTTGAATAACAAATATGCGGTTTTAGATGAGACATTTTACCTCATGATGAAATTAAGGTCAGCAGATAAAGCGACGAATCCTCCAAACCATTTTGCTCAATATGACCCATTTCGGCATTAAGGCCCAGAAGTATAATCTAATTCAATCAATATAGAAATCTTATCTTTCAATCGCCTGTGTACTGGTAAGTTCGCTGGACAGTTTGCAGTGTGGAGTCAATGCAATGAAGTCTGGAAAATGAAGGATAATGGGATTTAGTTATGTATACTTTCGTTGACTGTAGTAAAATACTAACCGATGAGTACAAAAAATTAGTGCACATATTGTGATAGATTTTGTCTAGATTGTGATAGATATTGTGATAGAGTTACATGATCAGAAATTTGCAATTTCTGATCATGTAAAATGCTGTATTCACTCTTCGTGATTCGGATCACGGACTGACCAGAGACAATGAATCGATCAAATGGGTCTGTTGGTGTCCTTTTTTTTTTATTCAGTATATATTACCCGGATAAAATACTACTTTAGTGGAAAATTAATTGGCAACCCCCTCTTGTAGGCGATGGGCATTTTAAGGGAATTGGATACTCTGAGAAGCACTGTTTATGAAATAAGGGAGAGCTTGAAAAATGTATCATCTTTTCTAACTAATAAACATGCTGGCAATAAACTAAAGGTAAGCAATTGTTCCGCAGTTAATCATCATATCTTTGTTTCTTGGCATATTTATCAACCAAATCAACTTAAAACAAAAATACTAATACAAGGTTTCTTTTTTCAGGCATTAATGTCGTATCCTCTTGTAGAAAAGTTACTAGGAACTAATAATTTTGACGTTATAAATATGTTAAACGGGGAAAAATTTCTTGGCGACTTGTTGTGGACAGATATCACGGAAGGAGTTGACCTCATTTACAATATGATTGACTGTATTCAAACAAAGGTAGAGGGACTGGAAAATGAAAAGGCTTTAGAAAAGGAAGCCGAGAAATTGTTGAAAGAAAACAGACTTTTGGCAGGTAAAACAAATTCCTATTGTTGCTGTGATTGTGATTATTTCCCAAAATGACAGATTAAGACTAGTTGCTATCATAGCATTATGCACAAGTCATTATGCGTCTGTTTCCCCACCACATACCATTTACTACACGCATACATCTTTCAGAGCATATTATTGAGTGTTGTTGATACCGATAATGGTACCTAAAACGGATGAAAAATGTTCATATTTATGCGATCATTTTCATTATCACTCTAACGAATTAGTTAGATTTAATTTAAATTCGTCTTACTTACCTTGAAAAAAACGGCTTTCAACTTTGAACGTTTGTGCTTCCGAAGTAAACATGATAATCAATTTGTATGTAGCATGCAGTGTACAGAAACATTCTGGTACAAATAGGTGTGAACGCATTCAAATTCCTTCATCCATTCGTGCGGAACCGATTGACCATGTTAGCGTCTTCTTGATCATGTGTAAAAGAACTTACCAATGTACATTTATGACGATTATCTCGTTTACAGGTGTTGTATTTATGGGTTTTGATAAAGTAACTAATAGCAGTTCACCAAATGCGTTTCCCGAGTCTATTCGTTACAAGATTAGAATGGACTCAGAGAAGGTTCCTCCAACAGACAGTCTCAGATCTATGTAAGTACCACAGCCATTCGTAGCGTTCTTATCCGAAATTGTTTAATCCCTGTTTTGAGTTTTCACGCATGGTCAATTGCGAAATTAAAGATGAACGAAACGTATAAAGTGTCGCCACACAGAGCACGGTTAATAGACCAAGTATTAACGTCTCTTTTACAGACAGTAGACAGACATCTGCGACTGCAGCAGAATAAATTAATTAAATGACGATCTTATGCTAATTGTTTAGTTGCAATGGCTAAAATGACAGTTTTATCGCACAGAAACCCTTACATATCATAACATCATTCACATACTATTCTAGGTTATTGCACAGAAACTCTTACGTGTGATAATATCATTTCAGGGTCATCCTGCCAGGTCCAGAAGCTAGTTTCCTGGACAACCTGAGATATCTGCATACCTTTGTTCCCTTGCAAGATATACTAGACAGAGCTATTATTAAGCTTTCCAATGGTACACCTATACCGAGCGTAATGGTTAATGTTGCACCGTATCCCTGCTGGGAAAGAGACTAGTACGTATTTCCATACATTGTCGCGTAAAGTTCTGTCATTGACAAACTATTTGCGACTTTTAAAAGTTTGTCTCTATGCATTGAAACCATCCAAGACATAATTAAAACAAGTAACTTTACTAACATAAGAACTGATATCTAATTAATAAAAAGATATAATTGATATAACGATATTTATCTAATTGCTATAAACGTCAGTTTTCAGATGTATGGAGGGTACGTGATATCTACTCTGCTGGTGTTCACCTGGTTGTGTCTGATGGCCGCAGGGGTACACTCAGCTGTGTCTGAGAAAGAATCGGGAATGGAGAAGGTAACAATTACTTCGACATATCTCTATTTATATTTCTGTATGCTCATGGGAACCAGCATAGAAAATAAAGAATGCAAAAGTCTGTGACAAATGACAACGTTTAGAGTGCTAATCCTTTGTGTCACTTTGTTTCAGGTTATGATAGTAATGGGTTTAGACAGTAGGTTATCCTGGCTGGCCTGGTTCTTTAACACCTACCTGGGGATGGTTCTCATGTCATTCATCGTAACAGCTCTTCTGACATTAGGAAATCAATTCAAATACAGCGACCCTGTGCTCGTATTTGTTTTTCTGGCAACATTTTCCTTCTCTACCACAATGATGGGGTATGTTAACACTTGCATCTGATTTTTACAAATTGATCTGTTTATTTTCATGTGAATAATTGTCGATGAATTTTGACATTATTGATTGATCTAATATTCATCGAATAAGATGAAAATGGAAATTTAGTTAAGACTGTCATTTTATGATGTTTTTTTGATGGTTTCAGCTGCGGACCAGCAGGATGAACAAAATACAGAACAATAAAATCCGTTCGTTTTGTGCTTGTAATGTATTTCTTGCCTTTTTACGTTTCAGGTTTATGATCAGCGTTTTCTTGGAGAGAACAACCATAGCCGCTCTGGTGTCTCTGGCTGTTTACGTTCTGGCCTGTCTTCCATATGTTATCACATTCAACATGGAATTCTCCGTAAAAATATCATTTGCCCACAAAATAATAGTGGTAAGTGTAAGATTATTTTGTCCGGCCCGACCTGTATTGTAAGTGGCGAATCCAGATTACTCATTGCTACGAAACAGGTTGAAGTCGTTAGGAGGATGCTTCTCAACTTCCACATTTGAACATAAAAGAAAATTAGAATCTTGTGTGCCAATTGTCATTGTCATTGCCATTTCATTGTCGATAAAGTTTAACTTGATCACAGATCAAAGTATTGGTTTATTATTAATGAATGAATGAATGATTCACACTTATGATGTACTTTTCTTGCAATGTAATGTAATTTTGCAATACATTTATTTATTTATCGTTTATTTATTCTCAGTCTCTGGCGTCCGTCTCTGCATACAGTTTTGGAAACCAATATATCATGTTCACAGAGCAGTTTCAGATAGGAGTTCGATGGGATAATATAACAGACGGCATTGTAACAGAATTCACCTTCGCCTGGATACTAACAATGTTATTTCTGGATGGTATTCTCTACTTTCTGGTTGGATGGTATTTTCATACAGTGCTAAATGGTAATTATTAACTCGTTTATTATTAATTGGTTCAACGTAGGCTGAAATCGTCTTCATTTCTATTTGGTAGCTTTTTAGGGAACCTTATAGGAAAGCCTTACGGAGAAATAAATAGAATTTCAAAAGTCGAGTCCTTTGGGAACAAAAGAATATTCCATTGTGGCCAAATGAACTACAAATCTTTAAAAGACTACAACATTATTCTCTGGACTTATTTGAACTGATGAAGATGGCTAAAACAAAGCTACTTGTGACATTAATTGACCAAAAAGGACAGTCTTTTGACTATCAAGTGTCTCCAGCAAAAGGTCTTACGCTGGAGACTAGAGCGGCCGGTTACAACAACAGGCTGCGTAGCATCTTGTAACAAGTCCTGAGCTTTATTGTTATTCTGATTATTGTGCAGGTGGATCACGACATGCTCCTCAGCGTTGGTACTTTCCTTTAAAACCATCATACTGGAGATGTACATTTGGAATCAAATGTACCTGTAACGAAGACAATAACTACACCGGCAGGTTCACGACACTGACCAATGAATCTACGATGTCCGGAGATTCGACTGGTACGGCAATGTGTCTTTGAGACTGATTTTCATGTGCAACATCTGCATGCATTTCAGAATAGATCCCCACTTGTATTTGCACACACAAAGGGCAAAAAGTAAAGTTTTGAAGTTGACATCCATCCCAAGTCTTGCAATTCTACACCGGATAATGAACGTCGTGCTTCATTACAGCTTAAATATTTTAATAAAGTGTCACAGTCAGTGTTTTTAGGTGTGCCATTGAATCCCTTCGAATGTTTTCTTTTTGCATTAGTAATGTCGATTAACAGTTTCACCGTAAATGCAATTCATCTGAATAACAGTTCCAGGTGAGCCAGATCCCAGGGAGTTAGATGTTGGCATATCATTGTATAAACTGTCTAAAGTTTACAATGACAAGAAAGTTGTTGATGATCTCTCGGCTAACTTCTATCATGGACAAGTTACAACTTTACTCGGCCAAAACGGAGCAGGCAAAACAACAACTATGTAAGTACAGATCTAAAATTGTACCGTGTACAATTCTGCGAAATTCTGAATTCAAATCATGGGTACCATATAATTCTCAAAATAATTTACGCCCAAGAAAACTTTGGGTGTACTTGTCACATGGACTAATAAAGATGTATTATGGTCATTGCTTAAATGTAATTGCAGAAATATGTTGATTGGAACATGTCCGATCACATGCGGATCAGCAAAACTCAGAGGCGAAAATACATCTATTGGTTACTGTTCGCAGAAAGACATATTTTTTAATCAGTACGTATTGTGTATGTCATCATATATTTTTCATTTTTTGAGAGGAATTCATTAAAGATACACAATGTTTTATTTGAACTGTTTAAAACTTCAGTATGACACTGGTGGAACATCTCACATTCTTCATGGGCTTAAAAAGTAACAAAACAGGAGATGAGGCTAAAACTGAAATTAAAATGTAAGAATTCATATTTTTGTGTGTAAAATATAAGCTTATGTTTTGGTTCCCATTTATATACCCAACATGTAATATTAATGTATTATTGCTATAAATAGGCTCTTGAAGCAGTTGAGCCTGGAGAAATTTAAAGATGTTCAGGTTCTCAATCTGTCTGGAGGTCAGCAGAGAAGGCTTTCGGTAGCAATGGCCTTTATAGGTGAATCCAGAGTAATTGTTCTGGATGAACCAACAAGTGGAGTAGATCCATCAGCCAGAAGGCAAATCTGGAAGTTGATTGGAACGTGCAAAGAAGGTATTATTTGTGATTTGTGCGGATCTATACAATAAAAGTAATACTGCCCAGCAGTCTGTGATCGACCTTTTGGATTTTATTTTACATTATTGTCCTAATTGCCAAATCAAGAAAAGGCACTGCAACTACTGTCTAAATCCGATAATTTACATCAGGGTCGATTTCTTTTGTTAAAAAGTGTCCACTAAATGTAGAGAGTGGACACTTTTTGGCAAAAGCAATCGACCCATATGTAAATTATATACAGTAGTAGACTCGAAAGTGTCGCCTATTCAGTCCTCGGCTGACACCTCGGACATGAATAGGGGACACTTTCTCGTCCACTATTATATTCTTAATATCCACGTATCGTCTTGGCTTGGTACACCACGAATAAAACTGATATTGTCCAGTTTACTTTCTTTCTAAATTGCCGGAGATATTTTTAAATTGTTTAATGATAAATAATAATTGTACATGTAATTAAACATTATTAATAAACTTCAGATAGAACCGTATTGTTGAGTACGCATCACATGGACGAGGCTGAGATAATAGGAGATAGGATTCTCATAATACACAAGGTAAAATTCTATCTTATCTAAGCGTTTAATTTTCAATTACAGTACCATTAAACATCTTTGTTTGCAAGGAAATTTGGTATACTAGAAAATCCAGGTTTTATTGAGCCGAGGGAATTTCGGCTCTCGATATCGACGAGAATGATCTGTGGTTTTCTCCTCCTATTATGGAATATTTATTTAGTAAGATGAGCTTTAGGGGGTCACTCTGGCTTTGGTCTAAAGCCACCGAGTGCGGGGTTTAAACAGTTTGTCCTTTAACAGTTGGTAAAACAATACGGGATGGGGCATTGTGCATCGACAGGTCATCTTTCTCATTTTGTGTTGTAGGGACTACTGATATGTAAAGGATCCCCAATGTACCTTAAAACACAATATGGAAGTGGATATCACCTGACAGTTACTAAGCACAGAGAACAGAGTAATTCTAAAGACGTTTTGAGGTTTATGGAGCAATACATACCAAGGACCAAGCTTGTAGAGAATCTTGGATCAGAAATGACATTCATAATGCCGACATTTGAAGAGACACCATACGCCCTGACTGCATTGCTGGAAGACCTTGAAAAATTTAAAGATGCTTTGGGCGTAGATAAATACGGAATTTCGTACACTACATTAGAAGAGGTTATTACAAAGCCATTAATATTTGTACTTTTCATAAGAGCTGTTTTAGTGAAATATAAAAATATTTCTGTTTCTACTGTTAATACTGTTTCTAATAATTTAGAATTTGTGATCAAACAATAGTTGTGCATTGATCCGAAAGAAGGAACTGACCAAAAATCTCAACAAAAGTCAAAAACTCTAAGCTAATTATTTACAGACTCTAATTCACATTGTGAAATTTTATTCTGAGTGATAAATAGCCAATATGATTCTGGATATGACCGGTCAGTCATTTAATCAATACTAATGTTTCTCTCCACAGGTTTTCTTGAAAGTCACAAGGGCTGCTGAACTGGGTGACGATATTTTACCAGAAGTTATGAGCGTCTTCACAGCAGAATCCTTCGCAGCTCAGACGGATAGAGACATCATGAGGAACAGCGTCCCTCTTCCTTTGTCATCAGACTTCATACCAAGATCAAATATATCAGAAATTCAACACAACTTCATTGACCGTGTTATGTCGCGGCAGTTCTATGATCCTGACGCTCTAACAGACTTTCAAGAGGAAGAGATTGTTGAAACTAAGACAAAAGTTACTGATTCTGATTACAAGTTGTATGCCTACAGGTCAAAAGTCAACACGGCAAACACAACACAATGGCCAATGCTACAGCAATTTACAGCTTTGCTCACCAAGAGATTTCATCACAACAGGAGGGATTACAGAAGCTACTTCTCTCAGATAATTCTCCCGTCCTTGTTTGTTTGTATTGCAATGGCGTGCATACTAACCAAACCCGTGATGGAGAGTTTGAATCCCATAAAGTTGACTCCCTCTCTGTACGAACCATGGTCATCTGCATTCATCAGGTAATGGTAGTTGTAGATTTTGTTTGTTTGTTCAGGATTTTTTTGGTCTTTAGCTATTCTGTTCTTGCTCAGTTAATTTGAAATAAACACTTTCACTTGAAATTTACCGCGCTAGTGGGTATCCGGTATGAAATCAGGTTGTGATCACAAAGTTTAAGAGAATATATTCTCTTTATTGATACTTTAACTTTATTTATTCATATACAAATGCTGCAATGTTAAGAGTAAAGGCATTCTTTAGTAGTTAAACATTGAGCGACAATTGAAAAATTTGAAACGTGGCAAGTTTTAGGACAACCATTTTCCTCTTTTATTCAGGGTTGAAGAAGAGACCAAATTTAACACTGATCTTAGAAGTGCATTTCAGAAATTTTACACTTGCAATAAACGGTAAATATGCATTTGTCGAAAATGTTAAAACTGACGTAAGCATATCAAATTTTCTTTATTTTCAGGCAGTGGTGTACTTTGCGTTCTTAGTGCAAAATTATCATTCTTTCTTTTCAGGGACAAGTGTAAAGAACCCTTTGAGAAGAGCCTGAGTAATATAAAATGGAAACAAAACTCGCTGAATGAGTCAGAAACTTATGAATGCACATGTCCTAAGACTGCGACTCTCGTTTGTCCTGATGTTTCGAACACAGCTGTACCGCATGTAGTAAATGGCAGAGGTGACAAATTAACCGATATTAGTTCATTACCGTTTGATACTGAAGAGTATCTTGTCAGACATCACAACATTTTGATGCCAAACAGGTAAACGAGCTGTTTTGTTCTTTATCGATCCCTTTTGTTTCACTTGGTGTGATCCTTAAAACATTTCATTTGACGGTTTTTCAGAGTTCATTGGGTGAACTTATATTAGAAAAAGGGTCACTTGTAACAGTTATTTGTAGATTTTCTAAATTACGTTCATATTTTCTTCTGTTTAATATATCGTCAGCATGTAAGACATATTACATTTTGAAACACAGTACACAAAGAAATACATATTAATTTAATTGTCATCTTTCAAAATATCAAAGCAGTACAACACAAAATAATTTGTCATGTTACAGAGCCGGAGGTGTGTATGGAGGCTGGAGTTTTGGTTCTCAAAATGGTTCATCCAGAGTGACTCTTTGGTTTCACAACAAAGGATGGCACATTTTGCCATCATATGTGAATTTGTTGAATAATGCGGCTTTACGACTAAATTCCTCAAACAACACTGTTAAAGGTATATAATTGCACATTGTACTTGTGTGTTACAAGGCCGTTGTATTTATGAATTTTGGTTCTCATTAGTGATCGTAACTGTAGTTAGTTTAACTAGTTAATCTTTGAAATTTCTAACTAACTATTTATAAAAATTAATAAATAACTAAATCCAGTTAGTTGTAAAGTTATCTCTTTAAACTGCATGATGTTTAATTTATCCACTGTCCATCTAGTGTTAGGTAAATAAAGATACAAATGATGATCAGGTAATTAGCATGTGATCAGCTTATGTAACCATCTAATCAATTTGGTGGTGTAATTGAGAATGTGTGATGTCTTAGTCTGAAGGATTAAAAAAAAACGAAGGGTGAAGTTTGAAATCTAATACTATGAAAATAAATGTTGTAACTAGTTAATTAACTGTGAAAGTTGCAACTAACTAGTTAACTGTGAAAACTAACAGTTACTATCACTAGTTCTCATATTTGAACAATTTTGTACTTCTGTTGACGACTACTAACTGCGTGTCATACTTTTAACAGAAATTGTTGTTTACAATCATCCTTTCACAACAAATAGTGACTGGCTTTCACAATCCAAACTGTAAGTTAAGATTTTTCTTTTTCATTATTTTGATGAAAAAAAACATTGATAACCATTTGAATATTTTTGATAAACTCATTGTGTGTGCATCAGTTCTTAATGATTTTTAGGATTCAAAGTGTCACAGACACATCCGTTGCAATGATAATACTGGGAGCTTTCGCATATGTTCCTGCAACTGCAATTATTTATCTTCTGAACGAAAGAACTCGTAAAGAAAAAAGATTGCAATACATCTGTGGAGTCGGGACATTTATGTACTGGCTGACATCCCTATTGTGGGATATGGTAAATATTTTTAATCGCATAAAGTAACACCGCATTTAAATGAGGATTTGAACTTTGCACTTTAATTACCAGACTACATATTCTTCTTTTTAACACTATAAATTGTTGTTGTTTTATTTTGCAGATGAGTTATATTTTGACTATTGTACTTGTAACAATAATAGCAATAGCCTTTGATTTGCCAACCTATACCTACGGCGACAACCTCAAGGCGTTTGTTGTTATCTTGTTGTGTTATGGGTATGCAAACTCTTTAGAAATTAAATCTGCCTTTTTAGTACTTTGATTTATTCACCAATTTCATGACAGTTGCTGGGAGACAATATTTCTTTAGAAACATTAACTTCATCTTTTCATTAGGAAGGAATTTATGTGAAAATTCTCGTGTAATATATTTTCTGGGTTAAATCTATTTCAGATGGGCAACAATACCACTCATGTACTTGCTAATGTCAAGATTTGACGATACAGGAACAGCGTATATTGCACTTTCCATTGCAAATTTATTTATTGGCATCAACACTACTGCCATAACCTTCTTCTTAGATCTGCCTGTGTTCAGGGAATATGAGGTAGATTTTTCTGAGACTTAACAAAATCTACAACCTTCACTATTCAGATGCCATACTAGCTATAAGTGTTTGAAACATCTTTATGAAAATATCTAAGCATTGCAAGAAAAATGAACTAAGACTAATTTCCTGATTGAATTTCTATTTTCAAATTACAGAGAATAGAATTTGGATATGCTGTATTATCAAGAGCGTTCATGATATTTCCACAATACTGCCTTGGTGATGCGTTAGTGAGATTGGCTAAGAATCAGTTACTTACAGAAGTATTTCAAAGATTTAACTTGGATAATTATCAAACACCATTTAGCTTCGATCTGCTTGGGTGGCATTTTTCTGTTTTGGGAATTCAAGGATTGACATTTTTCTTCATGGTCATTTACATAGAATGCAGTGAATTTGCGCTCAGGTAATCCGAACAGTTAACACATCAAATGATTTGAATTGCATGCCTTTTAATGTAATTCCTTGATTTCTTTCAGCCAAAATATTTATGATAAGGCAGAACGATCATCAATTTCCATCACTTACTTTCAGTTTGGATCATCCTAATGAAGTGGTTGATGATGAAGATGATGATGTTGCGGAAGAGAGAGACAGAGTTATGAGCGGTGACGCTGAAGACGACACGCTAGTCCTTCATGAACTTACCAAGGTATACAGGCATTTTACGTTTGCAGAACGAATTGGCAGTAGTTTACAGAAATAGAAGCTAAACGTTTATCATTGCGCTTCTGCCCAACTTGGCAGACTTAGCTTGAACGCTGATTTGCCATCTCTGACTGCTCAGATTCAGGCTAAAGCCAAACCACCAATGTATCTCCCACAGATTTACAAAAGAAGTTTCAATAAGGTAACAGCTGTTGAAGACCTATGTGTTGGAGTTGGAAAAGGCGAAGTAAGTAGTCTTTGCTTTTCAGTATCAGTTATCACAAAAATAGTCTAAATCATGCTTCTGGGAAAATGCAAAGATTAACCTTAGTGTCTGAATGTGAAAACTTTAATATCCACAGTGTTTTGGACTTCTCGGGGTGAATGGAGCTGGAAAAACCACTACATTCAAGATGATCACAGGAGACACATTCTCGTCAAGAGGTGCCGCAATATTTAATGGAAATCTGTGAGTATTTTTCATTCGACACTTAAATTGCATAATTCATGATACCACATCAGGTTTATTAAACTACTGGCTAAATCTATTCTTACAAACTACTTGGTGAAAACCATGCTTATTGTGTCAGAATATCAGAAGATGTGAATTTGATGAAACAAGACGTCGGATATTGTCCTCAATTTGATGCTTTGGATGATCAGCTGACCGGACTGGAAATGCTGCAGTTTTATGCAAGATTACGAGGAATAGCTAAAGACAAAATAGACGAAGTAAGCTGGCCATTTAAACGCTTTAATATTGATTATGAAATATCTGGATATGAATATTGAATATCAAGGTAATTGTTGACGTTGAAGCGACTTGATCTTACGTTTGCCTCTAATTATTTACAGGTCTGTGCTGAAGCAATTCTACATTTTGACTTGACGTTACACGCAAAGAAGACGCTCAAACAATACAGCATAGGTAACAAGAGAAAATTATCCATGGCAATTGCGCTGCTTGGTAATCCACAGCTGGTTCTATTGGTATGTAATTTCATGGATTTGACATAGTCAAAAGTTATGCCTCTTTTTAGTCGTTTTCCTTTATCGCTTGCAAGATAATTACATGAATATTGTTCACTATCCAAAATCCAGGATGAACCGACAACTGGTATGGATCCTGGAACAAGGAGATTGGTGTGGAACAAAATTCTGGAACTGGTGAAATATGGAAAGTCGATTTTATTCACATCTCACAGGTTTATGTTCAATGTTACTATTCAACAAACATGGTTTCTATTTGTAATTTACGATTCATGAGGTAAAATTAATAATAAAATTTCCTAACAAAGTTAAATTGACGCTGCCAGTGCACATATTAAACCGTGAGTTTCAATGCAATTTACAGCATGGCGGAGTGTGATGCCCTCTGTACAAGACTTGCAATTATGGTCAATGGGAAGTTTGTTTGCATTGGAAGTGGCCAACATCTTAAAGACAAGTAATTAGACTATTCAAAATTATCTTTCTCCAGAAATTCTAAATAGTGGCTAGAAAAAAAAAAAATGGTATGATAATAACGGTACACAATATTTTGCTTCAGATTTGGAAGAGGATATACCATAACTGTCAGAGCGAGGGATAAGATGTCCATGAATAACATACGAATATTTCTCAATAATGTCTATCCGGGAACAGCTGTGAAGGTAAGTGTAACAACAATGCATCTAGCCACAGTTAATTTCAAATTTTTTTTTTTCAAAAGGAATGCAATTCAATGAATTATTTTACAGGGGCATCATCTACTCATTATGACATTTGAAATTCCGTTCAGTGGGTGTAAATTGCCAAGTCTGTTCGCAAATCTGGAAGAAAACAAAGGTCGTCTTGGCATTCTGGAATATTCAGTATCTCAGACAACACTGGATCAGGTAAAGGAAAATATTGGCTGCAAGATTGACAACAGATTATTTTACATATTACGAATACATAGTCAGTAATTAATTAAATGGTACAGTCTACATTATGTTTACCATTCTCGCTGATCGGCAAATGCGTATATTGTTTATCCCAGGTATTTCTGAACTTCGCAAACCGCCAAACTGACGGGATATCGGCTGCTGACCAACAAACATCTTCTGTACAAGAATCATGCTCGGCACCAGAGGGCGGTGGTGAGGACGAGGAGTGGAGTGGAAGTCCGAATGATGCTTTCATGTGGGGAAAATCCAGTATGAAAAGAACATATCCTGGGTCAGATGGTCAGCATGATAGTTTCCCATCTGGATTCTTCCACAGAAATATTTCACTGCCCTTGAATCTGAATTCAACGCCAAAGGATGAAATGACAGCCATGTCTCAATCACAAGATCACTTGCTGAATGCAACACACAGGAATCGTGATGAAAGAGAGTGGATAGGCCACGGTCTCAGAATAACCACCAGTAATGACTTTGCTACAGGACCAATGGCACACTTCTTTGAGTAATCAGTAATAGAATGGGGCATGTTTCTATTGTCAAAAGCTTGTACTTGCACATATGATGATAAAATAAATCGAAATACCACACAGGCGTTGTCTTTTTCTTCTTTCATTAAGAACAAAAGAGAGTGTATAATCTTGTTCACTAGCGACTCTCAGTGGCGGATCCATGACTATTTCTGTGTTCGTGTCAAAAGTCTGGAGATTCTAAATTACTTTATACAAATTTATCTTACAAAGGTTCTAAATGTATTTTCAATAATCATGATAAATCAGTCTGTAATGTTTACAGCAGCAGTCAATGGGTATACTTTTACCGTTACATTGTACAGATGACATGTTATTGTAATGAAAGTCAGGGTTATAAACGTTTCACTCGGAGACCATTTGTGCATTGTTGGTTTATTATGTAATATCACTCTTTTGGTGTTAAGTAACAAACCAACATAACAACGCATCCTTAACGCAACAACATGAATAACCACTGTCGATAAAGTTTATGAAACTCTCTGAAGACATAGTCTTCAGAAAGTTAATAAAAGGGCTGTAGTCACTCTCAAAAAGTTTAAAACGATATATACATGAAATTTTAAAAGTCAAAATTTTGAGAGGCTTGTTGTCCGAGGCCCAGCCACTTCAAGGTCATGACTCAAACTAAGTATGGGTCAGTTCTCTGCTGACATTTGCTGCGGTTAAAGCTTGTAAACCGCTGTAACAGTTTCAAAGCGACCCCTGAGTCAGCAGAAATTTCCTTTAGATAATTCAATATTTGATGCCAGAAATTATCCTTGATGCCAGAAATTCCTTTGAATAACACTATATTTTACTCTATTGATAATAATTTTCAGAAATGTGTCCAATGTGATGTCAAAGAATTAGTTTTCTAATACAACTTCTGACACTAAAACAATTTCTGGCATCAAACATTGAATTATCTAAAGGAATTTCTGGCATCAATCCTCTATTGTTCTTAATTTGGTCCACTAAATGTTCCTAAATTCTCTTGCAGAAAGCTACAAATAGAAAATAAAATTATAAAGTGTAAATAGCTGGACGTTTGATCTTATTTTTATTAATAAAAATGTTAACTAAAAGAACACTGCCTGTTTCATTTTCAATTAATACATATTTTATACACACATTGTAAAAGAACATAACTTAATCGTTTCTAAGGGCCAGAGGGACGCAGTTTTGTGACCTATCTAATTGGCCAATTATAAATAAGAGACAGTGATATTGATATCAACATTTCCTATTTATTAATTTCCTTCCTCGTTATTTTTCATTAACTATTTTCTCAGGCTGCTCAATTAGGTTCAGTGTGAAAAACTTGCAACAGCGCTCGGATATAATTCCTGTTAGAAAAGCCGCATGTGACAGGAAACCGTATTGTCTTTTAATGTACCTGATCGACTTTTATCTATCCATATTGTACAAGTGCGGGGCAATATTAATGTCTGGGTAACTAATAATTCAATAATTGACAATGAAAAGTTTTTCTAATTGATCAAAACATACTTCACATTGATTAGATAATAAGTAACACAATACTACACACTTGGGGTATATTTTTCACAGGGTAAACGGAGTAGGAAACCAGGTACTCCTTTGTAATGCCAAATGCTTTAAATAGAATTGCTAAATTTGTATTTGATCCCATTTGACTGACAACCAACATAAGAAACTGACTAGAATTTAGTGAGGATACATAAACATTAAAATTTCATTGAAAAGTACAGGTAAGTTCAATTTTACTATTATTATTTTTTTAAATCAGACTATACAACTTAATGCTTATGCTTTATTAAGTTTACGCAAATTTACAAATTCCTCGATGCTTTAACTGAGATAAGAAAAGACTATCTGGAGGATACCTGTTAGAAACTTATCCCTGAATAATTATCTCAAAAATGTTTAGTTGTCTTTTTATGTTACGTTTAGAAATGGAAACAGTTGTATCTTCGGAAACTAGACAGTCTGAACTGGACAATTCATATTCTGCAACAATGGCAAAAGTTAAGATGCCGCAAGAAGATGACGAGATAAGTTCTGGAACAGATTCTCCCGTTTCCTGTTCTCAAGATTCAAATGAGAACCGATGTATAAAAGAAGAAGAAGATGACGATTCAGACCAAGAAATTGTGACTGAAACTAAAGGAAAGCCCACATTGTCTTACATAGCATTGATTTCGATGGCAATTTTAAGTACCCCTGGACAGCGAATGTTGCTATCTGAAATCTATTCATGGATTGCCAAGAATTTTCCCTATTACAAACATAAAGATAGATCATGGAGAAACTCCATTAGACATAACCTGTCTTTGAATGAGTGTTTTATCAAAGCAGGAAGATCTGAAAATGGCAAGGGAAACTATTGGACCATCCATCCCGCAAACGCAATTGACTTTGGTCAGGGTGACTTCAGAAGAAGACGGGCAAGACGTAGAGTTCGCCAATGCAACGAAGAACTTGAACGCCTCAGAACAGGACTGTTGGGATTGCCGGACGCGAGTTCATCTAACAAGAACCCACAGGACTTGCCTTCATCGGGAGACTTTTATGTTCCAATGACCAGCACCTGGGCGCCCAAGTCAGTCTTGACTGCCATATTTGGCCCAGAAATTGTTCTTTCGCCAGAAGAGAAGAATTGCATGAAGAGAAAACGTTTTCATCACCGCTCTGTCGCAAACAACGTCATCTGCGAGCCCGCTCAAAACGTATCAGGGATACAGGGTGGCTTGTCCAGTTGCGATTTTCAATCAAGTTGTGGACTGGAACCCCAAGCCTGTAACGCAGTTGTCAGCCAGGAAGAAGCACAGCTCATGGGACTCCTCCCACAGGCTGCTCAACTGCAGCAAATGCACAGCGCAATGGGGACATGGCCCCTGTATGGTATGCACAGTGCTCCTCAGTACGGAACAATGCCTTCTCATCACTACCAAGAGTGACGATTTCTTCACCTAAAGGAATTGCAATCGATTATAATCTCAAATATATACAAAATCAAAATGGACAACCACGCGCAGAACAGTTACAAGCGGCAGCGGTTGTTCTTGATAGTTGAGGTAAAATGTTGATTTTCTGGCCTTCAAAAAGTATGAACTGAAACAAATTCATTCCTGCCTTATTTAGTAATTATCAGAGCATTTCATCTATACGAAAGAATTGCAGTTTTTACTGATCATAACCGTTAAAGTGTCAGTTTTTTAAGCTGGTCCCCGCCAGGGGGCCAGCTTTATTTGATGGACTAAAATTTGTTGTAAGTGAAAAAGTATCATATTTCACAACAGAGTCATGTGTGTGTTGAGGGTTTCTTGAGTCTTGACACACCAGCTGCTGCTAGACATCAACACACACACATACAGTCTATGGATGCAGCAGTCAATATTCATGTATGTAATTTACAAAAGGTGCAAAAATTTTACAACATGGGAAACTTATTTTCGAAGCAACTTTTTGGGCGGAGGACCAGCTATGTATTCTTTGAATATCTCGTTTTTTAAATTCCGCCTTCCAATTTTCTACGAGTGTAGCAGTTTCAAGTTTCAACAGGATCATGCATGGTCGGTCGGGAATGTATGCAGCCGGTAGACCACCTCTGCTCCCCACCTCCCCAACCCACCCTCCCCCAGGGCACCCAACCTGAATCGCTTAACAAAGCATCGATTTAGAGGAAATTATGTCGACTGGTAACCTCGATTTTGAGTTGCCTTGATCCAAAAACTGAAATGATGCAACACGTATGTTTTTCTTTGTTGTTGTTTTTTTCTTGTGATTGTGATTGTGTGATTTTTTCTTGTGATTGTCCTTACTGGTGCTAAATTATATGTCGAATCTGACCCAACAAATGAACATTGTTCAAAACCTAGATGTTGTATTCTCGATGTTGAATATCTATGTTAGTGAAATATTTGTAAACATAATTGTTTTGGGATATCTTTGCATAATGTTTTCTGTATCATACGTAGTTTAATTACATTTTTGCAGTGTGAAGTTGTTTCTTCTGTTGTGTCACGGTTTATTAAGTTTGTAATAAAGCAATGTTTCAAAGTGAAAATCGTTTCTTTTATGATTATTTTTGTATGTCTGTGTTGTTTTGGAGCGGTCAGTACTGAAGTGCAAAAGAGCAGTTACAATTTAATAAGGATTAGATCTGCGGTTCCTAATAACCATGTTTGTATAAATAATGTTAACCTTTTAAAGCTTTGTTAGGTTACGCAAAGTGTTAAAAATCTGTTCCTGATACACTAAAGCTCTTACGTGTTCAAAGAGGCGGAGTGCGACTCAAGCTACAGAAATTAATTGATTTAACACACATGTGCGACTTTAACTAATGTCAAATCAATTTTGTTAAAACGTCTTTATTCTTTATTAACGTTTCCAGTTTCCTTCAGGTCATTAAAACTGGAAATTAAGTTTCAGCCTGTGCTTAACTTTCGTCAAAACGAAATAAGAAGTTTCCTGTTTTAAAATACTCATCTAACAACCATTAGAAATACTGCATGTGAATTGATAATCACAACCCTTAGATCCGCTCCCAGTCCACAAGAAATCAGTACACGATAATAACTACAAGATTAAATTGGCCTATCAATGTTTCTTTTATGTATCTGCGGTCAAGTAGAAGCAACTCATTTGAGCAGATGACGTTTCTTCATTGTTACTACCGTTACTCCTCCCAAAGCCACAAGAAATCCTCAAAATCCTGTCAAACTTACAAGCGAAAACTGTAATCAGTTTAAAATGTGAGGGACGTTAATCGTGAAACGTATTCCGAAAACAAAAGAAAAATTAAATAAACACTTGTGCATTCTCTCACAAATGAACCAGACAGTTACAAGCATATAGGACGACACCGTACTTTAGCTCCAGTTTCACTACATGCATGGAAAGGACATACGTAGGAAAATAATAGACTATTCTGATGTAATTAAAGTGTGTTGAAAATGCCAGAGCAGGACAAGGATACTCAGACAGTGAGTGCTTCGAAATCATTTGATAATTTCATGCGCATACACTTTTGCTGATCTAGAAATTTGTCCGAGGAGTGGTTCATATTTTTTTATATTTGAGCATTTTAACGGGAGGTACCCCCCCCCCCCGATCTGTTACCACCCACACACACACACACACACACACACACACACACACACACACACACACACACATATCAAATTTACAGACTTATGTGAGATGGTGTATCTGTTGACGTCTCAACTTCTGCGCTGGTTGATAATACTTTTTGTCATGCCGTGATTCTAGTGTCTACCAACAGATCTACATGTTTGTAAATCGGTGAGTTGTTTGTGAAAACAAATTCACATTTTTCAAAATTCATGACACGTATACAAATTTATGTTCAATTGCAATTAGGAAAATTTGACGAGGCAAAACACTGAAAATACATTGGTGTCGTAACCCATCATTTGGGCACAAAGAATGCGAGTGTATCGACCTGACAAGTCAAGTCTAGTCAAGGAATAAAAGATAGATAACTGGTAAGAATTGTTGTTATTCATTTGGTTGAGACTGGAAAAGAAGAATGCCTTTGCACGTAAATGAGAAACTCTAACGCGCGTGCTCTGTTTTGTGCCTGTCTTGTTTTTTTTTACTGGTTGCTTGCATTTGTGTTTTATGACAGTCTTATCTGTGTCCACCCTTACAAGGCAGAACTAAAGACCATTGTTGTTTTCACTCGGTTTGTAAACAGCGCGACAAACACGGCTAAATAGATCACCAACTGAGGGATCTCCTGCTTTGAGTGGACCAAAGGCGTGAAACACTACCCAGTGATTTTTCAATAGAAATTTGTTGTTTTGTTTTGTTATAATAGTTTGACAAATCCCTAAAGGATGCATTTTGAATCAAACTCAGGAGGTATTATAATATCATAAGTTAGGACAATATTTGTCACATCTTTTCAATTAAAGGTACATTATATTTCTGTGATACACGGAACACGTATTGATGTATTAATGTGAGAGAAACTGTTTTAAACTGGAAAAGTTTACTATGGTGAATTATTGTTCTTCTGTGATAATCTATGTTAATTAACTAAATGAGTTTATGTTACACAATAATTACCTGGCCAAATATCCATCTGATGTTTAGTGCTCATTTGAAACGCTTACCTGAGAGAGTAGATACCCAAGCATAGACCAGACCTCTTCATCATGGAATCCGTGAAACTGCATCCATTTAGCATCGCAAGTCTTACTTCACCAGAAAAGAAGACGGTTCCACCAAATAACTGCGATGGAAAATCCATTCTGTCCGACGATCATCCGTACCCTTCAATCCTATCGAGAAATGTTCCACTACAAAGACCAGTACCAGTGATGTCTTTCATCCCCAATTTACTCCCAACGGATAACCTGAAATTCAGATCATCTTCATCGGCCAGTTGTGCTCAGAAACTTGTTCCAATGGAACATTTGGGTCCAACTTTTTTACCACAAGTAAATGACACAGCGAAACAATGTTCTGTAGGAAATTTGAACTATGGTTCATATTGTGACTTTGGTTACCAACAGTACTCGGGTTTAAAATCGCCATCTGCGAAACGGATAAAACTGGACCAACGCACTGACGTTTCTCCCACATCCACGGACAGTGGAGTCAGTCGGTGCCACTCACCAGGTGGCGCCAGCAGCACTGGAAGCGCAAGTAGAAGCAGTTCGCCAATTGATGTACTCGGCTTCGATGGTAACGATTCTATTCTGGCTCCGGTTGCGGCGTTGAGGAGAATTCAGGGGAGTGATACAGGAGTAGCGGGTCTTAGGAGGTCTTTATCTCCCGGGTGTCAGAGCGCTGACAACGGCAGGGGATCTCCAGCTTCCATGCAGGTCCCGACTAAGGATCATCGCCAATCATCACAGTCTCAGACTGACAATAGTAAGCCTTCTCGAGTAACTAACTCGAGGAAAAGGTTGAGAGAAGATGATTCAAGGCCTTGTCCTGTCCTTCCAAAAAATCATGTTGAAGAACCGAGGACTGAAGATGGAAAACCTGTACATTCATACATAGCACTCATTTCCATGGCAATTTTAAACCATCCCGAAAGGAGAATGGTACTTAGTGATATTTACCAGTATATCATGGACAACTTCCCCTATTATAACAATGATGAAAAGGCTTGGAGGAATTCAATAAGGCACAATTTATCACTGAATGAATGTTTCGTGAAAGTTGGTCGAGCAGAAAACGGAAAGGGCAACTACTGGTCCATTCACCCTTCGTGCATTGAGGACTTTGCTAAAGGGGACTATCGCCGCAGACAGGCGCGCAGAAGGGCCAGGACTGTGGTCACCCCGCTAGAGCTACACCAGGCAGCTGGTACATCTGGTCTAGGTATACCAAGCACGATGCTTCCCCCTTTTGGGCCAAGATCTGCTCCACCGACCGCCTCAGTTGTAAATTCTCGTCCCATCAAAGCAGAACCGATTTCAAACAGTACGGGCTATGTACCCATGACAGCAACCACTGTTCGTGACAGTGCATTTCATCCCTACCTCAGTGCTGTACCCAATTTTAACTTTTTCCAAGCCCCGCATGGTTTAGTACCTGGTTTCCCAGTCTTACCTCCGATGCACCCGGCGCATGGGGCAGTTGCAGCTACAGTTATTAATATGAGATCTGTGCCGTCGAAGGCACCAACGGCGCAACCGAAACGACTGTCCCCTACAAAGACCGAAGACAGTTCATGCAGTGGTTCTCCTACTCCTAGCGATGGTCCAGACGTGCAGGTGTCCCCAGGCCTCCAGAATATCATATCTACGAGCTCTTTTACAGTTCCTCGATTACCAGGACATATCCCTTCCATTTGGTGAAATATACATGCGTAAAGGAGAGTAAAAGTATATTCTTTTATATTATTTAAATTTTACTGCATTAAACATATACATGTACTAAACTTAAAACATTTTAAAACTCTCTCCATTTAGCCAATCTTTGACAATAAGGCAATATCAGTATATCTGTTTGCATCTATCTCGATTTTGAAACTTGAAGGGTGAAACTATAATTTGTGTAGAATATACGAAATAATCAGAATGCTTTTAAGGTAATTAAAAAGGGATCATTTGCAAATTAATTTGTATAATTATGCTTCTTTCTTCAAACACATATCTGACGTGAGTGCAATGTACAAAAACGTTAATACGTGTATGTAATGATGACCGTGATATGATATTATTTTTAACAAGCAAACGAATAATGAAACGTAATGTATTTAACTGCTAGATATAAATTGACGTACTAATGATTTGAAACGTTTAACCGTTCTGCAGTATAGTTTGAAGTATACATAAAGAAGAAGAGAATTCACGTATCAGGAGGAACTGAAATGTAACCGAGTGAAATAATGCAAGTACATATATAAAAACCTTGCTTGACCAAAGTCAACTAGTCATAAAGTTATTTATTCCGTAGAGTTGTTTGTTTCCGCTAGATATTTTATGTATAAATTTATGTGTTTTATATTTTAACATTATTTCGTTGAGGTGATTGAAACAAAGAGAATTCGAACGAAGGTTTACATCAGACACGTTGTTGTGAAGGAAAGGGACCAGAAATGATAAGATTTTATGCCGTTATTTTATGTATATATCCACAATAAAATGAGTTGAGTTTTAACATTCCATTATAAATAATTTGTCTCTTTGCGTGTGGTATTCTATTTTCAAAAGAAACGAAAACTATACCATCAAACGCGTAGCTTTTTAACAAATCAATAGATTTTAAGGAAAATGTGACAACTGACAAGTTTGAAAGTTACTTGAATCCTTCTACACATAACGATGTCTAATATCGAAAATGTGAATGGCATAATTTCAATGATATTCCCATGATGATATAATTCAAGATTGTTTCAAAGGTTTTTTTTAGCTCAATTAAATCTAGATTTTCTTTTTGTACAATTCAGGATTTTAAGAGGTAAAATTATAGAGCAAACAAAAGATAAAATTGTTCGCAGAACTTAAATCTAAATTGGCTTCAGATATCGAGAATTTGATCGAAAATGAACTGAGAAAGGAAATTTGTAAAGGAAACGTTATATCGTGGGCGGGCTAATTGTCATTTTAAATATCCTTTTATGCATATACATGTAGATCTTTTGCTCAAACGAACGTTTAACCACATATTGGTTTTCTTGGGTGTGGACCTGGATACATGTGTATTTTTGACAGTAATTATGCGCTTTCGCAGAAATTCTCCAACAAATTGTTTATGTCGCGAAGTGGCTTTTTCCTTTAAAATAGATACCAACGGGTTAACTTCTTAAATCCGTATTGGAATAACATTAGGATATTGATTTGATCCCGGATCATTCTATTTTTACTTTAAAAGCCTAAATCAACACAAACTATATTTCTTTTAGCCAGAGGAGACCAAATTCCCTGTCCAGCAGCCATGGTTCATTGATTTAGGTTCCTATTGATTGATTTATCTGGTGC
>JBCAUI010193306.1:0-17112 GCA_038406195.1 Haplosyllis anthogorgicola
ACTGGGGAAAATGCATTTCTGGCCATTTCAGATAATTATATGAAAAAGTCGGGGGAAGCATGAGGGTCAGTGCTCCATATCGGGACACCTTGTGCGAAATGTTGTTGATCACGTTTCTCTTATCTGGGAAAGGAGATTTCGGGAAAATACGTGTTTGACACCCCCTTCCTTCGAGAAATCGAGATCCCAGGAATTAAAAGGGTTTTTTTCTATAAACGGGCACCTATTTTACTTTTTTTACAGGATAGGCCCTATTCAATGTCCCTTCCCAAGCTGGGCCATGCCGTTATAATTAATAACGTTGGTTCTGAAAAACCTGGATCAAGAAAGGATGTCGAAGCATTGCAGACTACATACAGGACACTGGGATTCGAGGTTCACGTTCACAGTGATTGTAACGAGAAGGTGAGACAAAATATTATGGGGAGCAAGTCTTTTAGGCTTGTCTCACTAATAATTCGGATATTTGATGGACAGTTATTACGCGCACTTTTTGGAGTATTGACCACCATTATTTGTTTGTCTGTTTGTTTGTTTTGTGGTTTTTTCTGGATTTTTTTTTTTTTTGCTTTTCAATATTTTTTGGTACATTTTAAGATAAGTTGCAGAATTATTTTCCTACGAGTTACACGTGTACTTGCATTGTATTTTCTCACCGTTGCGTGCTATCTAAACCATTTCAACCATTTCATCACTACAGTTTAAGGCAGTTTGTCTTGGAACGTATTCATAGCTTCATGGTCTGACAATTTCAGCCTTTTGGTTAATGGTCTGTAAATTTGCGGAATCGAGATCACAAAGAATGAATTACGCAAATTTATGTAAACATTCAATAGGCTAGGCTTGTCTTTTTGAAGATCAAGACATTTTCTTTGTTTTTTTCGGTACACGATGTAATGATTAATTTTTTGGATCTACAATCTTAATTTCGTCACATATGCAAAAATTTCTATGAGGGGCAAATTAGAATGCTTAAGTTATGATTTTCGGTAGCTTTTCACGTTGCCCCACGTTTCCTCAAATCTGGTTTTGGGAGTTAATCGAGATATTTTATTGTATGACTACTGTACCGAAACACTTACACGTTTATTAAATCTCTAACCATGAATAATAACTCTATAATTTAAGAAAATGAGAGAGATAAAGAGGTGGATCTTGAAGGATGATACTCATAGAGACAGTAACTGTGTAGCCATCACCCTGATCTGTCACGGTGATGAGAAGGGTCGCTTACTGGACAGGGACAAGAAGAGATCCTGGATCATTGAAGATTTCGTTGGGGATTTGAGTGAAGTGGAAACACTACTGGGAAAGCCCAAAATTCTCGTAGTGCAATCTTGCAGAGGACGTAGGTATCTAGGTCACTAGGTCAAGAGGTCGACTAGGTCAACAAAACTTCAAAACCTTTTTATGTGTCATATGTTGTTAATGGATAGACTATTTGGGGGCTTATTGATTTGCAAAATGATATGCGACTCTAACAGCAGGCAAAAGATATAAAAGAACCTTTATCACTTGCAGCATTACACAGAATTCGTATCAATTGTGTACATAAGGGAAAAGAGCCCCCATAAGGTACCGTGTTAAACTTTTGATACGAGCTCCGTGGGCTGCAAATAAGAAATATTTTTGTCATCGTTCTTCATTTTGGAAACAAGGCTTTGGTTTGAATGGAATTCCATTGTGTAAAATTGAAATCGAATTCCATACTCATTGCTGATTCTATATTTTGACTTTGACAGGAAACTGGAATGAAGGACGAGCGGTACCTGCTGGGACGTTAGCTGACGACGATTATGAAGATACTCACTTTTTACCAGATAAGAGTGATATGTTCATAGCCTATGCGGCTGTACCCGGCTACAGGTAATGTGCCCAGTGTCCATTGCAAATTTACTAGGATGTCTAGTTATCACGGTAAAAAAATCCCTGGAATCAAAAAAGCTAGATTTTGGCTTACAAAGAATGAAGGTGGTTGATTTTGGAACAATGGGTTTTCAATTGTTATTGTCACCATACAGTGTTAACATTATCAGATGTGATATCTGTAGGCTAAATTATTTATAATTTGTTAATCCGTGTCTTTATTGCAATGAATAGAGATATTACACAGAATATTATTGGTGTGCATGTTTGTTATGAACGAACATCCTACAATAATGTTAGATTTGGAACAACGGAATTTCACGTGTTTTTGTGCCCTTGAAACAGACAACTAAAATGCCTTTGTTCCAAATTGTCAGGGTGTTCTATAGATCGCTAAATAATTAATTTTAGGGCCTATGGAGGAGATGAATCCACGGGATCTCCGTATTTACAGGCATTTGCCAAGTTCCTTAGAGAAGAGTATATGGACAGATCCTTGGACAGAATCTACATGATGGTTAAACAATTCATGATTAAAACTGTACAGGTACGTTTATTGTGATTGATAAACGGAATTAGCACGCTGCATTCCGTGAGTGTTTTCTCGGCTAGGCAAAGTGACAAGCTTGTTTAAAAAAATGACTTGATGTACTTTAGAACAAGAAAGTCATCACTTCAGTGATAAATACTGGTTGGAGATGGTTTGTCAGCTTAGAGAACTATCTTGAACTGATATCTTAAAACGTTTGTTTTTGCAGGGAAATCAAATGAGACAGAGTTCAGAAGAAAGAAACAGCTTGACACACCTGCTCAAATTTTCTGAATTCAATAAAAGGAGCTCAATTAGTCCAGCTGTAAGCAATCGTTTGTTTATTGTTTCACGTTTTGTGACAGATCATGAAATTTCTTTTGAAAGCTTAGCTCAGCATAAGCACAGCATGAAATTCAATAGAAATAAGCACGCTATCAAAAGCACGACAGCTTCTGAGATATTTTCCATTTTATGCACAATGGAATTTCACTCTGTAAATTACATCCGTATTAGAGTGCAGCATAAATTTATATTGTTTCCTATCTGAGGAAACAGTTCAATCTATGTAGAGCTAAATTTTAATTTTAAGGCTGAGACGAAATCGATGACTGCCTATGAAGAAGAGATCCAAAGACTGAGGGAAGAGAAGGAGAAGGTGTTGAGGGATCAAGAGGCGGAAAGAGAAAGAGTTCGCAAGCTAGAAGAGGAAAACCGAAAGTTGAGGGAGCAGCGAGAGAAGACTGCTCCGAATCCCGTGGCACCAAAAATAGAAGCAGTAACCGTTAAAAGAGTGCCCTCTGTAGAAGCAAACAAACCAAATCAAGCTAAACCTAAGCAACTGCGACCGCCGTCTGACATAATTCAACCTGAGGTAATAAATAAAGCTGATGAAGTAAAACCGGTGAGTATTGACCAGAAAGTGAAAACTTCACTGAGAGAATTACATAATCTGTCACTATTCTAAAATACGCTATCAAAACAGCGATACGCGATACGTAACAGTTTTTTATATATATATATTTATATTGTCTTTCTAATTAAGCAAACTTCATCATTTCAGTTCAGTTAGTTTATATGTCAATGATTAAATCTTGAAGATCATGCAACACAAGATAATACAAGAATGTGACCAAATTGACAATTACACCTTCGTGCGCCGTAACAATAAATTTAAATAAACAAGAAGGATTACATCTCTCTGTATTATGTTTAGTGAAAAGGTCAAAAGTGAATCTGTCAAACCATGTACTGTCTATTTCCTTCCTGTTAGGAGGGTCCGGTTGCCATCGGTAAGGGTCAGTTCTCCAACTTACTGAAGCAGTTTTCTGGTGGTGGCGGAACGAATCCTCCGTCATATGCAACAAACAAGCAATCAACCCCGTCAAATCCACCACCAAAACAGACAAACCGCCAAAGCAGATATGGAAGCAAGGTAGATGTAAATTACTTGTATGTATTGTTTCAATTATAGTTCAGTTATATGATTGATGGATTGGTATGATATGATGTGATTGCTGGATTTAAAGACAATTTCATCCTCTTTCGTGGCATACAAAATATCTTGTAATGTTAACACAAATACGGTAGTTAAAACCTTCACTTTGGTGAATAAGTTATTTGCATAAAAGAATAATTGAACAGTGTCACAAAGCTAGATAGGAAGTAAATTTGCCCCCCCCCCGCCACATGGTGTTAAAAGAAATCAGGGCGTGAGTTTTTGCATGGATTCCATCCTTTTGCCGGAATTCCCGATGGAAAGTTCTACATCGAGTTTTGTTTGTTGGCTAGGAAATTACTTTTATCGTTACAACCTGTTATCTGAGAATTATTCTTCATGTTCAGTTTGGTTGTAAACTGATCAAAGAGAGTAAGAGTCATCATCATGGAAATAAAGGAGACAAATGAAATTCAGTACCCCATTCTAATCGTTTGACTATGTTTAGTAGGGACCTAAACCACCCAATAAAACACTGAGCTTGTTTGCTTTTAGGTAACTTCTTCGAGATTGAAGTTGAACATAGTTACAACTGTCGAAGTAAAGGGCAATGGTGTGTACGGCATATGTCATATGATGGACGGCAATCTTCTAACTTTCGAAGAAAAATGTTTTAAAGTATATAACGCTCAGGGTGAATGTTTAAAAAAAGAACTTCCAGCACCTTGTGAGCACACACCAACATCATCCAGAGTGGGTATGCTGCACATGAAAATAGGGTACAAACCCTTCATTGTGTACTTGTGCAGTTCCTGTGCTATAATATACTTGATTAACCCTGTTAACAAAGAAATTGATGTTGCTTGGAAAGGAACGAAGGAAGCGCATAACACAATTGGCCAAGGTCCTGAAGGCCGTTTGTTTGTGGATCATGGGTACGAGGGTATCGTCTGGGTACTCGACTGCAGCAGAGACAAATTCACGAAGACAAGTGAAGTAAAAGTTGGACTTGGACATGTTGGTGCAATGATATTTGAGCCATCAGAGAATCTTCTCATAGCTTCCAATTACATTCCAAGTGGTCAGCTCTTTGTAAAAGCTGTTAAGTTAGATACTGGTGAGCCAGCGTGGCAAATAGGATGTGATGTTGTAAACCCAAAGTGTGATATTAAAGGAATGTGTAATAGTGAACGGGGAGATATAGTCATGGCCAACTGGGGATTGAATTGTGTCACCATTGTTGATGCCAAAACAGGGGGAAATATCAGACATGAATTCGAAGATTCGCCCAAAGTGACACTCCCAATAGGTGTCTCTTGGCTTAATAATCAGCCGAAGCTGGCGATACATTCTCGCAACGGCATTTGTTTCTGTGACGTAAAATATGAATAGTTAACACAGACGTTTACACCTCTGCGCACACCTAAAAACTTTAAAAATTAAATTTCGGATAATGAAATTACTCGTCCCACAACAATTGAATTTTAATTGAAATAAAATTGATAAAAATTTAATGATCTGTATGTCAGAGGACGTAACTGTCTTCTTATCTAGCCCGAGTTTCTAAACTGGTGGGAATCTACAATAGTCATTTTGCATTTGTGAAGAACAACATAAACAATACCAATTATTGTGCAATGTATTATCTTATGAAATGTGCACTCAGATACTGTAAAAACTTAAACATGCAATTATAGCGTTTTGTTAAATGGTTAGGATTACACAGAAAAATAGTGGGCATTAGATAATCTGTTCTTTTGTTCCTATGAAGATAACAACATTGGATTGTTAGTGTCCAAAAATATATTTGATATTGATTTCAAGAATTGTATTTGTACAATACCAATGTAATATTTGCAAAAGTTGGTTTCTTTATTTTACCATCCTAAAATTGTCACGAAAAAGCTTGGCACCTAATTTGTGCAATAAAGTATCAAAGTCTTAACTGTTGCTGTCTTTTATAGTTCAGGAGGGTAACAAAAGATGAGATAGGGAGATATCAGTTGTTAATTGAACATTTTTTATCCTTGTGACCTAGAAGTTTACCCCTTGATACTCAAATTTGACCAAGCAAATATGAAGATCTACCTACATTCATCCAAAAGCCCAAACAAGACAAACACAGACACACAGACACGACTAAAAATATTATCTTTCCGCACACGAGGATGGTAACACAAAAACAATATTACCGGAAATCAGATAATGAAAGGTCTCTTCACAGTTATTCACTTTGGGAACAATGGAAACTCACGAGGTGTCTCTCTTCGAGTGAAAACGCAGCGTGTGCTTCAATAGTTCACAAAATAAAATCAACTTCAGGTACCGTCTAGCGGCCGCAACCGACTAAGTGCTCAGTTGTTTACATAAAGTCTATTCCATCTTGTATTTCAGTTAGGTACGTCTCAAATGAAGATTGAAGTGATCACATCCGTAGACATGGGCAACGTAAAAGCGATTTGCCCGATGATTGACGGCAACCTTCTCGTGTACGCACTTCCTGGAAGTCTCAAAGTATACAACAAGCACGGTGCCTGGCTCAACAAAGAATTCCCAATGCCCTGTGAACATCCTAATGACAATGAAAAACTCAACATGTTACACTTGAAGATAGGGTACAAGTCTTACGTGGTCTTTTTATGTTCGACATGCAAAGCGTTTTATTTGATCAACCCCGTTTCAAAACAATCCACCACTGCTTGGAAAGGAGATAAAGGACCTCATGATGTTATTTGCCGAGGTCCAGACAGTAGCTTATTCGTTAAGAACGGCTACACTGGAATCGTTTGGAGGCTAGACTGCTCCGAGGAAAACTTTAAGAAGATCGGTGAGCTTGCAGTGGGTTTAAGCCAAATAGCAGCGATGACTTTCGAACAGAGTGAAAATCTACTTATTGTGTCGAATCACACGCACAGCCGAGAAGATGTCTACGTAAAGGCTGTCAAAGTTGACACTGGTGAGGCCATGTGGAAAATTGGACCTGGTCAGGTAGGGGACAAATTCCCTATCTTAGGGATGTGCAACAACGGTCAAGGTGTGGTGTTACTGGCTGAGTTTGATGCGCATTGTATTACAATCGTCGATGCCAAAACAGGTAGAATTGTAAAACAGGAATTGAAGGAGAACAACGATATTAAACATCCAACTCTTCTTGCTTGGTTTGATAATCAACCGAATTTCGCTATGAAACAGCTGAATGGGGTTAGCTTTTGCAGAATAGAATAAAAAGAAGTTACATTTTATAAAGCATTTTGTACCATATTTTGTTACAGTTTATTTGTAAATATGTTATTATTTCCAAAGATACAACAATTGTGCAATAGGGGTTAAACATGCTATTTAAAAATGAGTGCGTATATTGCAGGCGGATAAAAATCCTATCAATTTTGTGCATATTTTCTCATTACGATAAGCAGTTCGTTGTATCCTTTTTTTTCACAGCGATCAAATGCATCCATAAAACGTTCACTTTCTTTGTCGTTGTACTATAAATGAAATGTAACATTAAAGAGGTTTATTTTCATTTATCTGTTTGTTTGTTTTTATTTTGTTTTGTCTCAAAGAATAATCTAAACATCTATCAAACATTAGGTAAATCAAATTACAGAGACTTAAAAGTGTGACACAAAGTATCCTAACCTTTTCTTTTCTGTTGCAATTGACTCCAATTCTTACAAGTCTTTCAGCAATGTCCAACTTCTCATGGTCTATTGCCGCCAGTAATAAATCCCTGTATTTGGGGACCAGTGGTAAATCCTCATTTGCCAACTGTAATTGAAAAATTACTTTATTTTGTTCTGATTCATTTAATTAAAGGACTAAAAGGGAGTGGTGTCATGCTGTCTTTTTCTCGAAAACATGAACACAGTGTAGTTTTTTATTGTTTCAGAACTAGCTGAATTCCTCAGATGTATAAAAATGGTCTTTCCCTTAATCTTGTAAAAATGTCTTTCCTCAGACAAATCAGCAATATATTTCTGTTTGGGATTTCAAATAAACACAATACAGTCTCACCACCTTGGGGAAATCTCTCAGTGGATACTTGATTGTTTTGAGTATTTTATCAAAATCCCGAAGTTTCTTTGTATCTGACCGAATGACTCTTAACAGTTGTTCGTACTGAAACAAAAAGTAAGCAAATGGATAAGATAATATACATATAATTCCACAGTGTAATTTTCATGATTTGAGACGGGTGACCGAGTTTAGGTTAAATTGTGTCAAAGTTTTGGACTGTTTCCACATCTTGATGAATTTAAGTTTTCGTCTCCTGTCAATCAGAATTGGCTTTACCTGCATTATGCACGCAATATCTCTTAACTTATTTTCATTCTGAGACAAACGTACCATGTGCAAGCAATTTAATTCCAGTTCCATGCCATAAACAGCCTGGGAAACGGAAAACGATTAAATGTTTTAATGAGAACATTGTGAATAGATCAACTGGTTCAACTTGTCGGTGCATTACTTTATCCAGTTTGATAAGACAAAGATATACCTTTCTTTCCGATTCAATAAATTCTATGTGGTGCAACCGGTTATATGCAACAAATTGAGTTGGTGTTAGCCCTTTCTACAATATTAACATTAAAATAGTCTTACCCTGTTTCAGATTTGGCATAACAGTATTTTTAAACTTCTCTTCTAATTTGTAAAAGCGAATATGATTAGCATTGACAGAAATAGAAAAGATGCTCGAGCGGAAAAGGTTCGTACACAGTCGATCGCCTTCTTAAGTGACTCGTATTGCACTAGTGACTCTTTGAGATTTTTTGCCTCGATATTTGTGGAACCATACATCATAACATAGTGAAGTGGATTTCTGTAAAGCTGTAAGGGCAACACAAATGAATAACTAAAATCAGGGAAAAGGGAGTGTTAAAAACCATTTTATCTACTGCTTTAGTTTGGAAGCACGAACAATTGAAAAATGATGGAGAATAAGTTTTTATTTCCTTTTCCGACAGTGGGTCATACTCGGCTTAGATTACATACTACAGGCGTATTGGCCAGAACTACAATACTCTTGGAATATGAGGGTTACACTTACATTGTCCTTCTCCGAAAGGGGTAATTCACCATCATGGATTAAGAGCCACCTTGCTGTTTCGAATTGTCCAAATAATATTGCTTTTATTAAGGGCCCTCTTCCACCCTGCAACACACATTTATATGCTTCGGTATAATTTAAAATATTTAACATTTTTGCCTAATTAAATCAAATTTAGTACACACCACAAATATTGGAGATTAATTAATTGGTACACATTTACTTTGTCTTTAGATTTGAGCAAAGCATTTTTGTCTTCGTAGTCTTCTAACATCTGTTGAAGTTTGGTAATACCACCTCTTGTCACAGCTTCGTGAAAGTTTTTGACTAGCTTCTAGAAAAATAAATCCCATATTTGGCTTTTATTAAGGCTCGCAAGAAAATGTTTTACCCTTTGAGCAGGTTGAGAATTCTTTCTTTCTTTCCTTTCGTTTGGAAAATATAGTGTAAATTACGAAATTCTATTGTTTACGTGAAAAATTAATTCAAATCTGACCCGAAAATAATTAAATTCTTATGTCACTTTTCATGCTGTGTATTGACACAATCGTTAACAAACAAGGTGAATAAACTCGAAAATTGTGAATATTGCTCATAACTCAACGAAAGGCCAGTATGGTGAAACTAACTTGATATTTTGGTAACTCCTTTAAAAAGACGGTGACGGCATCGGTTTCATTCCCAGCAGCGTGAATCCAAGTGTCTCTACTCTGCAATTATAGAACAAGAACATAGGTATGATTGAGCAGCCTATAATTCGTCAATCAATTTTGAAACAAAAGATATCCGCACTGTGTTTTAGACTTAAGCAACAGCACAACAGTAATTTCTTTTGTTCCTAAATGATTTAACATTAATCCTTTTTGGAATGGAGGGTTTGTTATTTGCAAATTAACAAGCACAAATCTGAATAGAAATCGCATCTAAAAGACATTGCTGCTGTTGTATTATAGTCTTTGTGAAACCATCAATACAATTAGTGTTTTACAGATTCACGAACCATATGTTCAAAGAAGAAATGATCATAACCGCCTATGGAAAGTTGTCTTAGTTTCGTGATGTTTGAGTCTCCAATCAGATCCACAACGTACTGATCAATAGCTTTGATAACATCTCTTCTTCTGGAAAACATCGCTATATCTCTTGCTGAACAGCCAGTCTAAAAGTATGGACATGGAGGTAACAGATTATTACAGAATTAAAGGCATACATGGCGTAATAGTACAAACATAATTTAATCTGCTACTTACGTCATCCCTTTGTGCGATATCAATTCCATTTGACAAGAAATGGTCTATGAGGTCAAGAGTAACTTCTCCCTTAGTTTTATCAATTGTGTACATTAAGGTAGATCTTCCTCTCTGCAAGCCATAAGTAGAAGTAAATTCAAACGTATTTTCAACATCAGGTCAAGATATTTGTCTAGGTAAGAGGTCGTTATAATTTAGCAGTGCCTTTCAGTGAGCTGATATTCAATTAAAAATAGTAATCCAAGAACAAAAAGCTTGTGCTAAAAGCTGTTCGGTAATGAATTATATCCCAGGCTTATTTCTTTTATCTAACACCAAACCTATGTACTACAAATACCTCATCTTTGAGACTGAGATCACAGTTTCTCTTCATAACAATATCCCGTAGTATCCGTCTGTTTAAATAATGAGTGGATGAAATGGCTTCAAAATAAAGTGGACCCTGCGAAGGATTCATTCAACATATTACTTACAGTGTAAATGTATATGTATTGGGTACAAGTTGAAATATTATTTGCTTTTTAAGTTATCCTGAAATGGTTACCGTCAAGTACTCCTTGATTTGGACAGGTATGTTTACGTCGGCCTTTGCCTGTAATATCGTGTTTACCATCGTGGGGTCATTCTGAGCCACGGCATGTTGTAGGATATGGTGACGGTGGCATCCGTCTATCTGGAACCAGAAATAAATATCGGGTAAACGCAACAGTTTATACAGAACATGAAAATGCTATTAGGTTTGGAAAATAGAATTGATAACAATTTCAGAAGCTGATTTGTACGATATTGTTCCATTGAAAGGAAGAAATCATACAGATTTACCTTTTGTAAATAATTTACGTCACAACTGTTGCGTTTCAGTGCGTATTCAAGCTTCTTGCGGTCACACTGCAGCACTGCGTAGACAGCTTTCTATCAAATACAGTAATGGCAGATTTATAATTGCAATAGTTTGTCACATTTTTTATCCGAAAACGTTTAACATTGAATTTCATGCTGCGCTCATTCAATCGTGGTGGGGAGCTAAACGTTTGATACTAATTTCATGATCTGAAGCAAATTTGTCGTTACAGTGCAAATTAACATCTTAGTTATACTTTACTAAGCAAAATTTATTTAGGGAACATTCATAAATTACTTTCGGTTTTCGCATCATTTTCTCCTGTTAAAACGTGCAACTGTATTCATCTTTGAAACTCACCAGTGATATTTTCACCTTGTCAATCATTGCCACAATATCATGGTGAGTCTTGTGAGCAGCAAACTGTCTGGCATCTTTTCCATACTGAAAGAATATTGACCTAAAATAAAACTTTATTGATTTATTCAAGTAGAATTGGTTCTTTCGATTGAATACCCTCAGCAGTACTCACAGTAATTTGTTCCACTGAACACCAACATCCAAATAAATACTGTACTCTTTCAGTGTCATGGCTGGCGATGGCTTGCCTTAAGCCTGGCTGAAAATAAATTTATGTAGGCTATGAAATTAAATGAGATCGAAGTTGACTGTATAAATAAAATAAAAGCTACCAGATCGGGAAAACCGTATCAAAATTGTGGAAAACGGGTGATGTGATATGTAAGGTTATTAGAAGTTTCTATTGAGTGCATTGAGTGTGGGTACATCATGACTAAAAGTGCTCACACGCACCTCAAACTGACGATCATACTACTAAAGATTAGATGGCAAATTTCTGTCACAGAGCTGACAGTTTGACCTACAAAAAATAGCCAATCAGGAAGCCAAAAACTGGTTCAAGATAAATTAAGCCAGTTTTGTGAACCAGTTTCTGGTTTCCTGATTGCCTATGAATGCAGTGCCTAGCTAACATAATTTATTTGGTAAGGTTTATCAAATCATAGGGCAGAATCGTAAATTATGTTGATGAGGTTTCAGGAGAGATCCTCATTGGCTGAAAATAAAGTCAACACAAACAAATGCCTGGGTTGGAAGGGTGACCGTCCAAAGGACGGGTTATACCAAGTCACTTTAAAATGACAACTTTGTCGAGCAGTGAAAAATGGGTGATGTGATTTATAAGTCAATGGTCATTGGTCTATCACACTTTGCATTGATAGACTACTGCAAAGCACAAGGTGATTCATCCATGAAGTCAAAACTGGGCATATTTACCCTCCCCCCAGGTGCAGACAGGTCTATCTGCAGCAGACTGACCCCCCTAGGTGCAGATAGGTCTAGACCAACCCTCCAAAATTAAGAGGTCATTCAGTACAAAGTGCAGATCCACCCCCTCTTTCTTAGTACTTTTATACCTAACAGGAAATGCCTGCTTTTTTCATTTTAAATGTCAGTCAACAAATGTCAACTACAAAATTAATACATCTACAATATTTGATAATTATACATCATGGAGAGTTACTCTGCATATATTCATGATATAAATAGATTAACTGTTTTATGAGGAATTACTTCAAATTTAAATCCACAAATATCACCCATCAAATTGATGCATCCAAACTTTGAATAGTAATAACATAATTAGACATCTTCAAGACTTTTTCTACTTGTATAATATATTCCAATACAAATAGTGTAAGAGTTATGAGGAGTGACTTCAAATTTATAGACACAAATATCACCCATCAATTTGATGCATCCAAACTTTGAAGAGTGATGTTGGATAAATAGACAGAATAGACAGTTAAGGTGCATGTATATTATGCCACATTTTGCAATATATGTTCTTGTATATTATGTGATACAAATAGCATAGTAGTTTACTGAGGAATGGCTTTAAATTTAAATCCACAAATATAGCCCATAACATTAATGCATTCAAACTTTGAGGAGTAATATTGCATAAGTAGACATAATAGAAAATTAATCTGCATGTATATTATACCATTTTTTGTGAGACAAAGAACATTATGGGATATATTTTAGGAAATGAGTCCAGAAATGGTCCAAAACTGGGTAAAAATGCATCATAATTGAACAGGACCTATGCAGCAATGCTTCCTAGATCCTGATCTATCCCTATACCAAGTTTCAGGACTCTATGATTACATTTTCTGGCTAAAAATCAAGAAAAACTATCATATCTTGGAAACCACTGATTGTAGAGACTTCTAACCACCACCATTGGATTCAGCATGCCCCAAAACCTCACATTTTCTTGATTTTGACAGGGAGAAAAGCATTGAAATGGCATGAAAATCCCTGCATATAGGTTTTGAGTTTCTATGATAAGCAGTTCCTGAGTTTTTTGTGAAAAAGTGGTCCAAAGTGGGTAAAAATGCATTGTAATTGATTTTTCACCCAGAAAAACTACCTTAATATTGCCAGAATCCACATTGATCAATGTGCCCCACACAATGGTGTATGTTAAAAGTCTGTACTCTCAATAGTTTTCGAGATAGTTTTCATTTCTCCCCTTAATATTGAGAATTTGATGAAATGGACATCAAATTTGGAACCCCCCTCTAACCCCCTCTCTCCATACCTCCCAAAAGGATTTCACCAATGTTTTGTAATGCATATTTTAAAAAAATGGCTGCTGAATGTAAAAAAATCCACCACCATTCAATTCAGCACACCATAAAACCTATATGCAGGGACTTTCAAGCCCTTTCAGGCACTTTTTCCCAGTTCCCAAAAAGAAATTCAAAAATAAATCCAAAACAGCACATAGTTGGATTTGAAGTGACATGTTTGGGTCAAAATGGCACATAGTTTATTTTAAGTGATGTGTCAAAACATGTAATCCTCCATAATCAAAATTGAAAAACAGATAGAATTCCTGACACCAAAAGGAATAGCATATGATTGGCATGGAAGAGGGGGTTGGTACGCCAAAAATGCCTGCATTGGGTTGTGTCAGCATGGTGCAAGGTCAAGCCGCATCATCTGCCACCTTCCTCTCCTGGGTGGAGGGGGGGTAGGTCTGCATGCAGATAGACCTGTATGCACACATTGGGTTATGCCAGCATATGGTCCAAGGTCAAGCTGCCTCACCTGCCACCTTCCTCTCCTGGGGGGGAGGGGGTAGGTCTGCATGCAGATAGGACTGTATGCATGCATTGGGTTATGCCAGCATGGACTAAAGTCAAGCCACCTCACCTGCCACCTGCCACCTCCTGTTCAAACTTGTTCAGCAGCAAAGGATCATGGGAGAATTTTTTCTTTTTTTCTTTTTCTTTTTTATTATGGGATGTCAGCCATTTTCTTTGTTATTTATTGCAATGAAGGAGTGATAGACTTTTGATAGTGATAGAGTGATAGATATAAGCGTGATAGAATTTTTACCCGGCTTACCCGGGTAATTTCCCTAGTTTTAACTGTTGTGTAGAGGTAAAGACCACAGTATACTCTAAGATGTTATCTGCTCAGACCTTTTTCACAGTGTAAAAGAACATTTACGCAATGAAGCCATCAGACGCATTATCTGTTGAATGTGGGCTGACTTCTGTATGTTACAAATGTTCATAATTTTTAGCTTATTCGAGGCTAACATCATAAACGAAAACTAGGCCTATCTACCTGGTATTTATTGAAGATATCCATCCAGTGCTTATTCACTGTGACTAACTGGTAAGCTTCTTTTCCATCCTGAGAAAAAAATATAAGTACAGTGGCAAAGCAAGATAAGATTATCCAATTTGAAAAACTACACGCCATTGTTCTTGCAAAAATTGTCACCGTTCAATCTTCTAAGTATTTTCTTGAGATAGCATACTCGAAGTAGATATACTTTGACTTAGAAGTAAACGTACTAACTTTATTTTTCAAATGATAGTCAATGCTGCACGCCATTAGGTCAGCAACGTGACCAGCCTCATCATGAAGGGCCGTTACATGAAGAGCAGTGTTACCATCCTGCGGTGAGAGAAAATATTTTAAAATTTACAATAGTTCGGTTGTATTAATTAAAATGTTGAAATGAAAAAGGTAAAAGTATTAATGTCGCAGCTTACTAAAGAAACGTAGGTCTGATATAGGAATACTTGGGAATACAATCCAATCGGTGGCATATAAAGTACAGCATGAACTTGTGTTATTCTGAAGTTAGTCATTTATTTATTTCCCTTGTAGCATTTAATGCAAATATAATTATTCATCATGCATCAGTTTAAAATTCACCAGCACACGGAATTTGTATCAGTTTGAGAACAATGGCGCATCAAAAGCACAGCGTGAAATTCTTATGTCCTCTCTTTTGTTCTAGACGTTTCGAAACTGATACAAATTCCGTGTACTGTCCCTTGAGACTGGAGTACAGGTCTAAGAATAAGTCGGCATCACTAACCATAGGCAGCCAAAGAGAAGGGAAAGTTTCCACTTACCTTATTCTGTGCATTAATATCAATTCCAGTTGCTAACATTATGTGAAATATGTAAGGTCTGTACATTGTGCAAATATAATGCATGTAGGTGTTCCCTTTCTGTTAAAATAAACAAAGTTAGATAATATTTATTTCTATTATTTCTCACTTGCAACTGTTGGGAATTTAAAAGAAGACATGCTCACATGCTCAGCTCTGACATTTTTTATGAGTAGTCTACTTAGGTAAAGAAAAACCCTTGTAACTGTGCATCTATCGGAGTGACTACCATCAAACTACTTGTATTAAGCATACCCTTTAAACTGTAAGGCATGGAATAGACAGTCGGATAGATAATTGACCAATTTACCCGATCCTCGAACAAGGGATTCTCCCCGATAGCTAGACAAGCCTTGACTTCACAGATATTATTGTTGTGGATTGCTCGCCCAAGTTTGGTCTGCAATTACATAGGTAAGTAAATCATATATTTCATATTACATGAAACTTACCTCCAACGGATGAACTTAGTATCAGTTTAGAACAAATGACATTCTAAATCACAACGTGGAATTCTTTTGTTCTTTCTTTCGTTCTGTTCAGCCTGTACTTTTCAAAATTGATTAAAAAATTCTGGAACTAACTGCGTATCAAATGGTAGAAACCAGCTGGCTAAATGGTCTTCATTTTGTGTCTATGAAAATGCCTGATTGCCCTTGTTGTCTATACCATCTATTAATTGTTTCACCATATCAATTCAATTATACATCGTCTCCATCTGCATTATATACCTTTAAACATTTATATGCTGTCTATGGAGACCTTCACAGAGCACTCTGTGATTTTCGCGTGAACAGAAAATAATCATAATTTAGCCAGCTGACTACCCAAATTTTCTAATGTTACTTTGGCAATGATTTCTGAAACATCTGTAGTATACCTGGGCTATCTGCATCATTTCACCGGCCATCTTGGTACCTACCCTCTTGTCACATTTCTACTAACTTGTTTGAAACTGCATTGTAAGCCAGATGGCACTCTCTGATATTTGTTGTACTCACAACAATACCATTGAGTAGATATGCAAAACTTATATTTCCATTCTTTAGCAGTCTTATGTTGGTGTTGATATGTTGAACAATCTCAGATATCGATCGGTTGTCATTCTAGACATGTTTTATGTAATACGTAGACAATTAATCCTTAAGAAAATATGCTTTGATCTGTAAAGATTAATGACAATACAACAAACGTTATTTTTGATCCGTAGAAATTAATGCTTGCATCCAATGCGAACAGTTCAATACAAATAATATGTTATGAATGAAAATTCTGTATTCTAATAAACATAGACAGTTATTAAGCCGTTGCATGGTAATCGTCGTAAATCGTCACTTTAAACCCGCTTTAAGACCTAAATGGCCAAAAATCGTTACTTTAAATGGCATATCTAAGTAAATCGTCACTTTAAATCCAATTTAAGACCTAATCGGCCAAAAAACATTACTTTAAATGGCATATCTAAGTAAATTGTCACTTCAAATCTGCTTTAAGACCTAATCAGCCAAAAAAACATTACTTTAAATGGCATATCTAAGTAAATTGTCACTTTAAGCTGACTTTGAGACCTAATTGGGCAAAAATGATTACTTTGAATGGGATATCTAAGTAAATTGTGCCTTAAATCCACTTT
>JBCAUI010193417.1:0-17111 GCA_038406195.1 Haplosyllis anthogorgicola
AGTGGGGAAATCGATATAGGAATATCGATATAAGCAGAACAATTAACATTGGGGTCAATGGAAGAAATTTGGCGCGGGAAAAAATATTGATATAAGCGGGATATCGATATAAGCGATATCGATATAAGCAGGGAGGAGTGTAACTAGAATTCATAATAAACTAGAAACTGTTATTAGTCCGTGAGATTGACTATCTCCGAGCGAAATGATTACAAATATGATAACAAAATTCTTCAATGCTATCAGTGAAACTGTGAAATATAAATTACAGGCATGCTGGATCATACCACAACGAACCACTCAATTATACTTACTTCTGATAGAGAAGACCAGAGCTAAAAAAGAATAAAGGAACTCAAAATAATAAAGATTGCATACAGAATAGATGTTGGAGAAATAAAAGGGATAGTGATACAATAGATAAAATTATTTAAGCCGAAAGACAAACTGTGATCGTCAATCACAAATTGCGAATGCAAACTGGACATTTTTTAAATTAGTTTTCGAAGGAAAATCTCTAACAAAAGACACTAAGTTTGTGATTGGCGCTCAGCAGTAGATGATCACAAATACTTTAAGCAGGTATGGTCCAAAAGGAGTTTGAGCATCAAAGCTACGAAATACTTGCTGAAGTTTTTAAGATCACATCGTTGTATGTACAAATAGATGAAAACTAAGACTATTTAAGAAGACTTGAGGAAGATTATTTATAACAGTTGCCAACTTATTGAAAAAATCTATTATAGTCGTTAAAAACATCGCAAAAGAATATTGAGTATTGAATATGTGATATAAAGATGGAAAACGCAGTAGTTTTACACATTAGCATTGAAAGATACAGATCGTACTGTAAAATCAGGTTTAATCAGTAATATAGATCTATTTCACAACAAGCCGTATTAATGCAATGCTTGGAGTAGTTTTTCTTACCCATCCTCTCGAATAAACAGCTGGCTGTTTTGGTACCGTATCGTTACCTTAGTTGACGTTGGTATTTCTAAAAGAATAAAGTTATTATTTTGGGTTGCTTTTGTTTTAACAATGGGGTTAGATTATGAAATACATTAATTTTAATTTCGGTCGCATATTTGAATGAAGCTGATATTTATTTTGGGGGAATGATTTAGTTGAGACACCGACCTGGATGTTCTGCCCGATAGGCTTCTTCGAATGCTTCGGAAACTTCACCTTCATCGGCTTCTCCGACTCTGCCCTTGGACGCTATACAATACGTGTCTTTACACAGAGCGTACTTCTCTACATCCACAACTGTAAGTGGTTCGTCTCCTGTTATATAATGATTCAGCTTAGTTTATAATTGACACATCAGTACAAGGAATAACAAAGTAACAAATGCTTCAGACAGTACTGTTGTACAGATATCTATGATCAAATTGAATTTATTTGAACTCATTTAGTAGTTAGACGTGAAACTTAAATTGCTTTACTTTTTTCTTTGGTTTCAAAAGTAAAATGATTTGTTACCGTTTACAGTGGTTACGTTGGCAACGTTGATTTCGTTTTGTATGGCCTCCAATGTGGGTTGATAAACATCATTAACTTTAGTTTCAACTCCATCACCATCCCGAATCAGTAAGTACAGCATCCAGGCTTCCGCACTGTGAACGAAAATGTTTCATTGTATATTCCTTATGCAAGAAATATGACTTGCAGCAACTGATGAATTAAACAATTATGTTGTCTACTTACTTCTCTTCTCCTATCATGCAGTCCATTGCTTTTACTTCAGCCGTGAAGTTTTCTTGGCCTGTGGAAATATAAATGGTCTGGAAAGTTAACTTTCGGTTATCAAATCGCATTAAGGTACAAATCTAAGCCACAAGAAATAAGTTCTTTGACTAAAACAAAATAACGGACTGTTACCCGGTCCGGCTGCTTGAAGAGCTTTGGTTAGCGCATCCGATAGTTCCTGGAAAGACTCTTCACTGGGTTTCTCGGCCACACCGACTTTCAGTAGAGCATTAGTCCGGTACATGGGCACCATTGCATCCAACATATCTGCGGGGAGATTACGATTTAAACTTGTTAAATTGATAGATAGTTAAACATGTGTTAAAAAGGTCTTACATTTGCTGACAATAAACAGATAATTCTTTTGTTTGATGTTGACACGTAAAACACATTACATACATACCTTGACTGATTGCACATGTATCGTAGGTTACTTCTTCTGGAAGGAGAAGGCTTTTCTGAATGTCTCCTAACATATCACTTATAGTTTCTGGTGTCATAGGTGTAAGCAGTTCTCCTCTTTCCAGCATCTCATCATTGTAGACGAAGAAATGTTGTTGACTTATAACTTGCCTATGAGATTAAATGTAATTTTTTGAATTACTTAATTTTTCAATACAACAAAATCTGACAGTTTTACATTTGAATCAAACAATCGTAATTGTTATAAAACTTACTTGTCATTTGTCACCCAGTCTGGCTGGAAGAGTAGTTCTATTCCGACCTTAGATCTGACTACTGTAAAATACAAAACTAGACAACTTATGCTTGTCCAAGCTGTGACACTATCATTTCCAAAATAGTAACATATCATTAACGTTTTACGCTAGTAAACTAATAGATACGTGAGATAACGTACCATTCAGAATGTTACTTGAATATTCAATCTCAAGAGGATCTTGCAACTCCTGCTGATCTGGGTCCATGAGGACACAGGTCATCGGAATTCCTAGGGAATATCTGAACGGCCTCATATCCTGAAAATTGAAAATCAGAAAAATATTTTATCTCAAGGAGAATCGATAATCTTTCAGAATAATCACAGAAAATTAGCGTAATATTACTTTACATTGTTATTATCAGAGCAAAAATTTCACATCAAAACTAGCACAAGTTATTGAAGTCATATGTTCTACTTATAATCAGGTGCAGACAAGATAAATCACCTTGTACTAAGAATATCATTCTTTTTTCGTAACAAATACAATTAATTGCCAAATGGACTACCTCAGATTGTTCAGCAGTGCAGAAAGTGTAAGACTTCCCGAAAGGTAAAGATACCCAACCGTTAAGGGTTGGCATCAGAGTGTTCATATCTGGGATTCCAACAATCTTTGGCCATACAGTCACACCATCCAGGTCAAGGTGAACGTAAACAGCGTCATGGAATGTCCTGGAAAATAAATCGCAGGAAAATAGATCTATTTCATTTTGACAAAGAAAAGACTTTAAAAACAATTTCGATAACGATATCTATGTTTCAATATGAATCTAATATGTGTGGGCAATGTCGGGTTTACTGTGGAATGAAAACAAGGAATTGCGTGAACGATTCAAGTCCATTTCATTCAGACGCAAGGACAATTTCTGCGAAATAAGGTCTACTTACCGCATTTTCACATCCGCGACTTTGTCGATAACGGTGTCAATAAACCTCAAGTCAACCAGTACTTCGGCATCTATCGAGCAGAAAAAACATTAAATGAGTTAATGTTATTTTCTTCTAGAATGTAATGTATGAAATTGCAACTTAAAAAATATGAGGAGCAATAATCCTGTGTTTACCCGAATGCATTTCAACAAATTTGGGAGTGAATGCAACTGTCAGTTGCTGCAGGTCAAGTCTGGAGAATTTTTCGGAGAAGCATATCGGTGCTCCTTGCATCAAAAGCTTCATGTCAGCTGCCTCGTCTGATGGCACAACCTTCAATTCCTAGAATATATAATAGATGTGTTTTCATCTTTTTTCCAATACAAGTTTAAACGCGACAAATAAATGATTAAGGACAGAATATGAAATACACACCAAAGCCGCATCAAGCTTAGAATTTACTACGTCAGATGATATTCCAAGTTTGAATCTGGCGTCAACGAGTTCACCGTTTTCTGTCACAAATACATTCAGGCGGTAGAAGAGTCCGCTGTTTAAAGAAAAAAGAACATAATATATTGATGCCTGTGGTAATGTTTTCCAATCTTTAAGTTTATTTTTGTTTTGAAATGAAAATCTGCTTGTAAAATTATAATATTATGGCACATATATCAGCATGTCTAATTTTTTTTGTCCTGTATTAGTAAATATTACATACCCATTAGGATCGACAACTTCATCTTGTCCTCTGATTTCACATTCCACGGTACCTATAATAAAAACATCAAATTAATAGTACCAATTAAAATTTAATGTGTTTTATTAGGCTTGGTTTTTCTTCTTCTTTTTTCTTTGTTACGTACGTCGTAGTCATGGCCCACACGTTACGAGACACAGGTTATAACCTGATTGAATTTTACTGCAAAATACCGCAGGTACTTTTCCACAACTGTTGTATATTGCTTAAGAATTAGCCTACCTCCGAATTCCTGTTCCCAGCCTGCTTTGTATGCAGCAGCTACTTCGGTATATAAGTCCGCTCTTACTATATATTCCAACGTAACCGAAAAAACACTGGACAAGTCTAACAAATCTGCCACATCTCCTACAGTAAATTAAGTTTGTTGGCAATTAAGCAAACTTAATCTCTAATGTATAAACATTAACAATCATTAACAATAATTTTCAATCGCGGCAATAGATATTAAAGAAACTATGAATAAACTGCCGCATGCATGTCTACCACTGCCCTTGAAATTATATCACTTTGTTTTTCTGTCTTGTTATTTCAGTATCAGTTTCTACATTTGTGAGTACCGCTTACAAGGTGCCAAACATAATTCATACCATCGTATACAAGGTCGTCAAGATTTCTATCTTCCAGTTTGTCATCAATTTCCTCTTTTGTAGGTTGGTTTTCAACTTCGGCGTCCAAAGTGTTGCCGTCTTTGTCCTTTACACTGTAGGCCAGGTTCCACACCATTTCACTGTGACAATAAATATGTGGATAATGGGACTAACTGAAAGAACTTAGTTTCGTAAGCAAAGGTTTCATGAATTTCTCGAATTTCGGAAGGACATGAATATTTGGAGTTCATCAAGTCTAAAGTGGCCCAGGAAGTACCTGGAATTTTGTGAACAATAAAATTTCATGCCGTCTCTGTCACTCGTACAACAGCATAGTGTGACTTTTCATTGTTACCAAAGTAAAGAGATATGTATGAAAATTTCCTCCTCTGATGTTAAAAGTGACATTCATTCTCATTTTGAGAAATGATCTAACGAACGAGTGAACAAAATATGACAACATACCCTTTTGGATCCACAGAGGGGTACTGCAAAGCATTGTCAACTGTATGTGGAGCATTGTCTACAAGACAAATGTGAGGTTCAAGTTATATCATTCAACTAGGTGAAAAGTGATTTATTTTACATAATTGTTAATTGGTATGTGTCAATAAGACTATTTATCTAGACATCAGAACTCTTGTACAAGAAAGGCTTTTGAAATGTACCTGGAAACTTCTTGTCCCATGCCTCAGCCACTGCGGGGAGAACGGTGTCCACGGTCTCAGGATCTATAGGCTCGGTTACTTCAGTTGTAAACAGACTGCTGGTTTCAACCACCTCGTCTTGTGTTGCACTTGCTACTTCTATTGGCGCAAGATGGTTGTCTTGCACAGCGTCGCCTATATTTTCGGAAACTTGCTGCATGAATTGTCCTATCTGCTCCGTTGTGTGTGGACAGTCTTGCCTTTCGCCACCAGCAGTGACTTCATAATACAACTGTGTCACCTTTGTCCTGTTGGAAGAACAAATGATGCAAAATATAAATTGTTTAACAAATTAAGCTATTGTTCTGAAATAAATGAAATTCCACTGCATGTAATGTTCTAAAAAAGAATTGGGGTCTACCTTTCTATCCACACAAATGAAGGTGCACCATAAAGATGAACCACAACATCTGTCCAATCTAGAAAAAAGTAATGTCGTGTACTGGATTAATATTTTTTGTAGTCTATTTATTGAAGATATAAAATATGTAATAAAAGATATATAAATAACCTACTACACATAATGTTCACATGTAGTCTACAAGTGTTTATTGACCAACAGAGTTAATTTTCTAACAGACCTAGATATAAGCCTTCAAATATTCCCTTCAAAAATACATCGAAATCTGGTGCGATTTCTGTCGACACAAAGTTGTTGACTGTAAGTGGACACAGTTTCCTAGTGGGTCGTGTATCATTGAGGAGCTTCTCAAACATAACTTCTTCGTACGTCTGTAATAAATATTCAATATAGATGTATAGAGCCTCTGTACAATGTTTGACTGTTTTTGTTTCCAATTGGGGCATCCTGAAATGATTTGCAGACCTTGACTAGCTGAGGCATAATACACTGAATACACTTACCTGTGGCGGATCAGATCCTGTGACGTCCACACGGTCCAATGCATCATGCATGACTGATGGATCTATTGGACCGTCCAGTCTGGAATCACGCTCTCCCGCCGTCTCACTCGTCAGTGTGTAAATGTAGTTGTACAATTGTTCACTGTAATTTTAATTCATGAGAAAAAATAGAAACAAAAATTTTTTTTATCGATTTTATCGAGAAAAAATTCTTGGTATTAATATGTTCTCTACTGATCAGGCTCTGAAATTCACAAATGACGTGTTTTTACGTACCCTTCATATGTGAAGCGCTTTTCAATGGCTAAAACGTCGCATGCGAAGTTACCATCACCCAAATCATAGCCTTGATCTGCAAATACATTTATATATTTCACTCCAGTCCCAACAACAACAAGAGTTTCAAAAATAGTTGACAGTAGGAAAAATAACGTCTTTACCACTAAATATCTGTGTCCATGCTTTGGCAACCTCTTCCTCCCACTTTTCAATATCGTCACTCTTAAGTTTGACTTCAAATGGAAGACTGAATGTAGCAGCAAGACGCTCTGTTCCTGCATCTTCAAAGAGAAAATACTTGATGTGATATACATTTTATAACTTGCGATATATTAAGACATAGAAAGTTATTTGGTTACATTTATTTGCACACTTGTAAAAGTGTAAAGGTTTCAATGCACACTTTAGCATTAAGTGACTGGCGTAGTACTGAACAGTACCTGTCTCCTCTGTCGGAACGACGACATTGAACGGTTCACCAATGCTGGTCGTTGAACCTTTCAGAGCTGCAACCACTTCATCCACAGGGATTGGCTGTGTCACTACTTCGCCATCAAGCATGACAAAGAATTCCAATCCTGTCTGAAATTCTCTGTAATAAAGACACATAAGGACATGAAGCAATACGCTTAAACGAAGTGCAAGTGACATACAAGACGCGTTGTTAACAAAATAATCTAAATTGTTTTAATGGCATTTCACTGAGCAAGCAAAGTGTAAGTGGCTGTTTGAACATTATACATATAATTAGTATGCACACATTTTTGCGGCAATGACCTGGAAATATAAAAAAGACAAAAATATATTAAACAGTATTTATCAAGGACGGAACAAAACGTGGTACATAACATTTAGGGCTTTTCTAAGCGCAAAGCAAGGTTTTCTCCATTTATATTTAAAATATAAGTAAACTTAGCGCAGCTAACGTTAATGAACATTGTACTGACGGAATGTATACAATGAATGAGCCTTCATATTTCTTATTTGTTTCAAGTCTAATTATGTAGTGGAATCGCTTTCTTTTTGCGTCATAAAACAAACACGTTAACATGCAGATGATTAAATGCACAAAATGCATCACATGTCGTGCGACCTCTAATGACGATTGAACTGAATGATCCACAACTTACGAATTTTGTGGATTTGCGGATGCCCTGAAAGAGAAATAAAAGGCATAATATTTTGAAATGTATTGGTATCAGTATTCGTGATTTGAACTGCATTCATATTACCACTAAATGAACGACCAAAAACACACGGGTATTTGCTATTTCGAGGTAATAATAAAACAGACTAATATTCATAGGTTTTTAATACAATATTCAGAGGATAAATCCTTGGTGGATCAACCTGCAAGACTCCTGTTTCAAGAATCAAATGCTGCTTACTTTATCCACATGTGGTTGTGAACAAGACAATCATTACAAATGATAAAAAGATTTCGCCATTACGAACGCTTAGTACTTACTCTACAACATTGATAAATTCGTCAACTCTTCCAAGTTCAACTGTCACTTCACCAAGTGCGGTGAACTCTGAAATTTCAAAATGTACTCATAAAATAAAAGTTACCATCGATTTCTATAATACAAGATAATAAATTCAAGCTAATGAATAATATTTTCATACCTGTATTTTCTGAATAAATCGTCTGACATGTCTCGACTAAAAATTCAACATCTTCACTGTAATATGTTCCTTCAAGAAGCAAAGTTGTAGCCTCTTCAAATCTCTTATATTTAACTTCAGCCGTTACCTCCGTTGCTATTGTGACACCGTCTCTCAACTCCTCAGATCTCGCTTGTATCAACGTCTCAAACTCATCCAATGGCACATTCTCGTGCTTGCGGAAATCTGTGTATGTCCCGTCACCAGTATCCTTTGAAAATAGTTGTCTCCACTTGGTTTCACTGAAGAAAAAATATTTCTGAATGAAAATCAAAGCAGTTCATCGTTTGTACAGAGGTGAATGAATCTACAGAAATATTTCATTATTGTTTACGATTTTGATGTATGCAAGACAAAACTTCACCCGTCGGGTAGTTGAACCTCTTCCTGCTTTACCATTGTGCAAGGAGATGACCCGCCTGAATAATAAAGAAATACACTTTAGATTTGTAAGGTCGATACCATATGCGAAATTAAATTGGTATTTTCTCTGAATTTCAGTTTTGTAGCCTTATATCAGTAAAGCAAAAGGCGCTTACAGCAGCTGGCGTGTAAAGTCTTCTTAGCTGTATGTACTCTTTTTACATCCTTTTTATGTACCTATTTACATAGGCAAAATCTTCATGGCGGGAAGCTACATTAAATACTTCGAAATTTTGTATGATATTACGAAAAGCGGCAAAATAAACAAGAAAGCAAATAAACTTTCACACCAAGTTAACCTCAACGTGTCACCAATAATCTGCATGATACAGCACGCAGACATTTTTTTAGAATTATTCGCTAATGTGCTTGTTAAATGTCCCCATTTGTTACATTAAGATATTAGCTCCATCACCATTCAATCCCATCGACACCCACATTTTGTTACCTGTTTGTCTTTTCTTTCGACCTGGAGCGGCAATGCCTATACAAAAACATTAAAATTACCCCAAAATATTTTTTACAAAATTTTCATCAAAAACAAAGGTCAGCAAGAAAATTTTGATTTATCACTTATTCTAGTTTATTTGAAATTGTGTTAGTGGCATAAAAGAGGGAACTGGTCTACTGCAGTAATATCTGTCCACTGTGTCTGGTATTCAGTGGTAAAAAGTTTTGCCATGTCGAAACCGATCTTTTAAAGGTATATTTGTTCACTGTGTCTTACACTAAGTGGTAAAAATTTCATCTCAATTATGGGGCTGAAATTTCGAACAGTGCAATGAACGGGATTTGCCTAGGTCTCTTAAAGAGTCGTCAGTGTGACACACTTAGTTCTTAAAACAATTGTTAGCGGAATTATGCCAAATGAAGTTCATGACAGGAAAATTCCAGGAAAATATGACAGAAATGTGAAGGTCAGATTAGACTACAGGCTCTTTGAAACAAGGCACAAACTCAGTAAACGGAAAGAAAAAGTTCAAGTAAAACTAATCTATAATAATACACGTACCCATATTATTTGTCACTGTGTTGAAGGTATCCGTGTATTCTGAGGCAAGATCGTTGGTAACAGGCCCATCTGTGAAGGTTTCACCTAAAGTTTCACTATTGAAGTACTCAACAGAACCGTCGGGATAAATTACTTTGACACTGTACACAGTCTGTGTGTTGATAATAGTAACGGCTTCCAGGGCTTCAGTTACTGCATCGGCTGTGATTTCAACCGAAACCCGGGAAGAGAATAATTCTCCATCCACCAATATTACGTATCTTATATCGAAGTAACCGCCACTATAAAAAAACACCAACGAACTCAATTGATTAAGCGTATAAATAAAGGGAATTTCGGGATATGTTTTATTCACTTTATGACGCAAAGAAGTGCATAAATGAGAAACGTAGAATTCCTACCTGACAGCAACCATCTCTGTTTGGTACACGATTGTACACTCCACGGTAGAACTGCTTGAGATAAGTTCTGGTACTGCAAAGAGTACAGCGATTTAAAATACCCCGTCCTATTACAAGTATTACTGATATTTCAAAGAGCACCAAATTCGGCAAAAAATATCAAGAGTTAAGTGTAGCTGCTCCCCCCCCCCCCAAAAAAATCAATCCTCTCAGCGATACATCTATTGGGCATGAGGCTCACTAACATTAGGAAAATAAGAACTTAGTACCGTTTGCTTGTGTAACGGCACTGATAAGACTCTCTTCCATCTGTGACACATCGGTGACGGTCACTTCCACGCTGAGCGTTACACTGAATGTATCAACCGCCAGAAAGACGTCCGTCTCCTCGACGTTTATCACGGTGTACGCCTCTTCCTTGGCGTTAGTCAGTGACGACAGAGCAGACATGATGTCTTCTGCTGACGGTAACACTAGATCTATGGGTCTGTACAGAACACCGCCCAATTCCACCTTGAAGTAAGTTGTGAATACCTCTTCCCTGTGGACATAGTATGTTTCATTTTTATGTAATATAAAATGTGTTATTTGTAACATTTGCTGTTTATTGCTTTGGATACGCCTTGTTGGATAAGTACGTTATCTATAAAACAAACCTACCCAGTTAAAGTGTATGAGGACATCTGAGTGACAAATGTTACGGTCGCCTCTGCAATAGAATATTTAGTAGAATATAAATGGTAATATTCACCTTATGTGAAAAAGAATATCAGTATAGTTTCTTGTGCATAGTTTATCTTATGTATTTCCAAAGTGCGGGAAAATATTCATTTACCTGAAAGTGTGGCATCAAGTGTACTTAAATAAGCTGCTGCCATGTCTTCAGCCTGGTCATCGGGCATTAGAAAATCTAGTACAAATGAGCAGGCCTGTGACAACCTGGAGAATAATAACAAAGTGAATGTGTCAGATCTCTTATTATGGAGAGGAAAGTATCAAATACTGTCGCCATGACGTTCAAGTTTGAAAAATGACAATACAAATGAATATGTGAGATTCAGTTCTGTTTACCTTACAACTGAGGACATTTCCTCCACTGCAACTTCAATCAAGACATCAGCGTACGTTTCGTCGGAATCTTCTGAGATAACAATATCCAGAGCACCAGTAAAGTCCATCCGTGATGTGTCATATTGACCGGCACGAAGCATTTCACCATCAGCCATTACAGAGTAATATACTCCAATTGCCACTTGCGTACTAAAGTTAAACAAAATCACTCAGATTACTTTGACTCATGAGTAATAAAGTACTCAATTGTTTCTGGGGGTTTTTATACAAAATAACAGAACAGTCATGCAAACTACAGTTTATGAATGAAATTTACCTAGAGATAGCAACGTCTTCCATTAGGATCACAGTTACTGTCACAATAGTCATCTCTGCAACAAGAGCCCAGCAAAATATTATTAATGCTGTTGCTTTATACTTAAATACTCTTTAGTTGATTCTATGCTAATGGTTTATTTAAAGTATCTGGTTTAAGATTCGTGAAATTTGATGTAAGTATCGAACTGAAACAAAAGACTGTGTTCATCTTGTGGAAAATCTCTAAAAACACTTTTCGTAGCATCTGAAGTGAAACAATCTTCGTAGACTGAGTGTACCAAGTATTTGGATTTTATACCTGTGAGTTCTGAGGCCCAGATGGCAGAAAGACCCATCTCTACCTGGGAAACCACATCTTGCTTTGGCATAACAGACATGAAAAGTTGGAAGGAAGTCTCCACCCTGTATATTATAGTCTCCTCTTGTACTTCAAATATTTCATAGGTGGCACCCTCTGGAATTACAGTTGACATACAGTAAGTTGGCTCAGATGAATAAAAAATTAAATAGTGGCACACGAGCACGCTCACTGGTGCGACCTAGCAATCTCTGAATAAAATTCCAAGGGTCCGAAACATTATTAATACAAAACCTAAATTAGGAACGAGACTAAACTGTAAAATTACACTTTGAGGAAACACTCTAATAAGTGCACCTGCTTTGATCAGAGTTAGAATTGAATTTAATGTAATGTTTAGTGTTTTTGTCTCAATAACATGCCGGAATATCTGTCTAATTTTTTACGTATTACAAGTAGAATTGGTAGTTTACGATCGACCACCACCAGACTTTAGGAATATTTTTCAGTGAATGTAGGCCTTTTGTATGGAACGTTTTACTTGGACATAATTACATCAAAGTTAACGGGAGTAATCGAAGTATCCAAGAAATCCCTCAAACCACTCGTCTTCAAGAAATGATAATTGTTTTAGGCATGTCTATGAAATTAATTGCGTAATTGATGTTTTGTAAAGGTTGGGATGTATTATAAATACAGTACAAACCATGTGCTTCGAACGTCAGTGCTGCTTGGAAGTCAGATGTAGTTGGTAACTCTGTGAAGCCTGAGGCGGGAACAGGAAGGCCTGCTGCTGTTACAAACACTGACATCTGGGTGTACACCTCTCTGAAGAAACGTAACGAATTTAAAATTTGAAGATCTCATATGAATTTCATAGTTTTAATTATTTACATATTCTCACACAGTTTTCAAGTCTCCGCCTCGTGAACTAACTACTCACCCCTCAATGACCACTTCTTCATTCTTGCCAAACGATATACTCATCTCATATTCTACAAAGAAGTGCAAACTATGCAATTTTTGGTTTCATTGGTTTCTTTGAGAGTATTAAATTTGTTTCCCTTGTGAAAGATTACGATTTAAAGTTCTTTTAAGTTTAACAACAGGTTACCTATGTCCGCAGCTATTGTTGACTCAAACGCAGTCATACATAACTGGGCAAAGTTTTCGTTATCAAGAGCTGACACCAAACCAGATACTACAACAGTGACAGCCGATTCCAATGAACGTAATGTTGCTGTATTTTCCGTCATTATTGTGTATTCTCCCATCGTTCCTGTGATACTGTTCGCCACCAAGATTTCAGCAAAGCCAGAGTAATCAACAACTGCGGCTGACTGTGCATTGATCACAGTGCTGGTTTCTTTGCTGACAGCAAAGTACTGTAGCTCAAAGACAGATAACCTGCGATAGTAAAGTAAATCTTATCTTTCTTTACTGGACTGGCAATCATTTGAATCTAGCTACACCATAAAGCTGCTGCAAAAAGCGATGGATGTAAATACGCACGGTGAGAAAACTTACCCAGTTTCTGTTACCACTTCCACTGTGGTACCAATGTGAATGTCAACCTGGTCAGCATCTGCATGGAGAAACAAGAACAGAATAAAAAATATGGAACTGTCTCAATATGTGGCCAACAATCCTTCTAATATTCACACTATATCACTATACTATCATTATAATGTTAACGTACCTGGGAAAACTTCTGCTATTGCCTCTGCCATACCTTCGACCGACGATATATCTTGTTCAAACACTATTCCAAAAGATATTTCGTTGGACATCACAGTACTTATATCCTCAGTAAATGCAATTTCCTGAAAGAAATTTACGACAGTATGAGAGAAAACTGAAACTCAACTGAAATGTTTTAATCAAACGTCGACCCTTATTATAATATTTTGCTCCCAAAATTTAGAAAGGAGTATTCGCAGATGTTATAAATAGTAAGATAGGCGGATTAAACTTGGCTAACTAGTTGATTTTAATTAATTTTAGCAATAATAATAATGTAATAATACTTGTAAAGTGACAGTTTCTCCAGCAACGGTAATTTCAATTTCACTGAAAACGGATTCCATGTCTTCCTCCGCGATGAATGTGTTGATCCCCGGCACGAGAGGCACGCTATCCACCGTCACCTCAAAGTATACGAGTAGTACTTGCTCACTGAAATATATAACCGTATTTTTGCCATTAAAAGTAAACTAATGTAGAATATGTAAAAAAAATCACATTGTAGTTTTTATTCGTCAAGGTGCATAAATATTACTTGTCTCAGACCTTACCTTGTTTGCAATACGGTAGCGGAACTTGATTGTAACATCGTGACAACAACACTTTCTGCCTCTGGATTAAAAACAAAAACACATTTTCAACAACATCACATTTTGCATCTGGATTAAGAAAATAACATATTTTCAAATCATTTACGTGCTTAAGTTAATATTTTTTTCTTTTAAATGTAATACATTTGACTTTTTAGACAAACAGTTCTTTGCCTACCTGTGTATGTTTCCATCAGTTTTGAAGCAAATGCGGTTTCTATTACGAGTTGATCTTCGCTGCTGAATGATGCAGTCACAGTGAATGCCATGGAGTATGTTTGTTCAATGTCGATATTCTAAGAAACAAAATATGCGGGTTTAGATGTAGAATACTTGATAATGAGATATTGACCAATCTTATCAATCCACCAGTCTGCTCATTCTTCTTCACGCGTCACATTTAAAGTACTATTTTGCCTCTCAATAATACTTAACAGCTACCACATACTTACTGTTCCAAAACTGAGATCGATGATAGTGTATTCTATTTGAGTTGTCTCTGACAGAGATGTAAGACTTGCGTCGAAAACTCCGGTAGGTGAAGGTGGAGCACATTCGTACACCTCTCCTTCAAGTTTTATTCGGTAATAAAACGAGAATGATGTGGTCCTACAGTGCAAGGTATTACCAGGATAGTTTACTATCAGTTCGGTTGGGATATTTGTACCAATGACAAATGTCAAGCTAAATCTGCATGCTATAATTTGTAAAGATTGTGTTTATCAATTATGAAACAGTAAGTGGCTTACGTGAAAATATCAGCGACAAACGCATCCTGCAAGTGGCCAAACATATCACATTCTACTCCTGATACACCTGAAATATTAAAGGTTATGCATTCAATAAAACTGTCGATGTACAAAATGTTTCAATATTTCTCAAATACAGACACAGCTTTATACGTGGATAAGAATGGCGCTGTTTGAAGCATTTAAATATAGGCATACCAAAGTAAGCATCCAGATCAGTAGCCATGTTGGCTTGAAATTCGGTAAAGAAATCCGCACTGACGGCTGCGTTTAGACTGATGGCGCACAGATCAGGTATCGGCGTCAACCCCGACTCTACCACAACCTCTTCACTGTAAAGATATAGAAAATATATTGTAATTTAAGACACATTTCACATTGATGCTAATGACTTTTTCATTTACTTATTTCATCATGTACTCCAAAATCGTTTTGAAATAAATCAAAGTCCTTTTAAAGCATGTTATTTTAACTTACTTCATTTACTTATTGGGAACTAAAAAGATATATTGTAATTTTTAAATATTATTTTAACATTGTCCAAGATTTGCATACATCTGGCATACCTAACAAGTAAGTCTACGAATGTCATGGATGTTTCTCCTTCCACAGTTATTGAAGCCAGTTCAGTTGCTAAAACCTCTGGCTCCGGCGGTCCAATAGTAGCAATATTAACCACCTGATTGTTGATCGAAGCTATTGCAACGATGGTGTACATGACCTCTCTAATAGGGGAAAAAAGACAAATATTATATCAGCCTTAATTTAAGGCCCATGTTGGGTATATTCCATTGCTATTGGTGTTAATGTACAGTAGATACTCCAATTAATTGATACAATCAAATTAACATGCAGAAAAACAACAATTTGCCTTCAACATACCCTTCGGCTGTGAAACTTTTCTCTTGGGTTGCCACGATGATGTTCACCTCAAATTCAGCCGATACAGACGCTGCATAGGCGACGGATAAGGCTGCCTCGAAGGCCACGGTCGTTTCTCCTTCAGGAACTAGCTGTAGTAACGGGATCTCGGCGCAAGAGGACCGAGGCACAACAGGTTCTTCCTCTGTAGCTTTAACTATAACTACGGATTCACGAGACTCTGTTTCAAATCCATCAGCTTCTAACTGCGCTGATATTGCTGACAATGGAACTACTACCGCTTCAAATGTATTTTCCGAGTTTTTACTGAACATGTAGATGAATGTTCCCGTGTAGGCAGTTCTGGTCGTTATTGTTGTCTCTTCCGTTGATACAGTTCTGTGAGGGATAAGTTGCAAATAATGAATGCAACAAAATATCATATCATATCCTCAAGTGCTAACAGCAACGTTATTACATATTCAAATAATCAGAACGACCTTTCAAGACAATCCGGAATTATATATGGTACCATGGGTATAGATATATTTGATAACATCACCATCACTGTTCTAGATTCATGTACAACATATTGTAAAATATTTCTTTTCCAATTCGGTAGAAATTTGTACTGTGACGCAAATACACATCCACTATTGTCTCTAACCGGACTTTGAGACATCTAAATATCAATAGATTTGAGGAGGGATAAAATAACACTTATATCCATTAAAGCTCTTCAACAGATCGAATCGGATTTATACTGTTCTAAATATGTAATTAAGGGGTTAGCAAAGGCTAATTGCCGACTGCAATGTGCACAAGCTGCACTGCAGTGTGCATGTGCTAGCACAGTCTATGCAGAAAAATAGCCTCCTTTTACCGACCGACAGCCGACAAACGTGAAATTTTTAATTAACAACACTTACGCTTGTTGCGTTACGAATTGTTCCATGGCTCCAAACGTAATTTCTATGGTTTCACCCAATCCTTGTTCATCAACGACTGCCTGTACGGATTCAACCATTTTCTCTGCATCTTCTTTGGTTATCATCGTGGCACAGGGGATTGCAATCGCCAGGGCTATCCGATTGACAACTGTTTCCGCGGTGATTTCTGAAGCAAAACATCATGCATATTCATTACTAATTAAGTAGGCTCTGCACAGGTATTGTGCGTGCGTGTTCCAATACAGTTCTTTGGGCGTGCGGAACATTTACTGATAACAGTTACAGGACGTTATTCATCGATTCAACACAAGCATGTACGTCAATATTTCTGACGTAGGTTATCCTAAATACTAACGAAAATATTGAGTGCGTACCCGCGTTCACTTTTATAGAAAGCTCAGATGATTCAGTGTTGTGTTCGGCGGAGTTACCTTTGGTTCCAACATACAAGTCAACCCGAGATACGGTCCTTTGATTCTAAGTTTAT
>JBCAUI010193528.1:0-17110 GCA_038406195.1 Haplosyllis anthogorgicola
ATATCGATATCCCGCTTATATCGATACCTTTTTTCCGCACCAAATTAATAGACCCGCATGTTAATTGTTCCGCTTATGTCGATATCCCGCTTATATCAATACTATTTTGTTGCACAAAAAATATCGATATATCCGGGGACAAGTGTATGTTACATATGCCTGTCGCATACCATTAATGACGTGAGTGCTGAGGTTAGCTACTTGTCCCAGCCTCTCACTGGCCGTGGTGAAAGGGGCAATCCTGCTCTAGTGTCCTTCTCTAGGGTGTGGCGCCGCTGCAGGTGCAGTCACCACTCACAACCGAATTAGGTAATAATGCAATGGGGGCGGCAGCTATGGCTGCCGCACGGTCAAACAAGACTAAGACAAAGGGCAACAATTGAACACTGCCAGGGGAGCGGCTGCTCAGGGAATTGGGAATGTGCTGGCGATCCTTCTCCTAGCAACTCTAGCTAGTCAAAGATGAGGAAAGCATGTGCCATGCTGTTTTAAAGGGGTGGTGGGATGACATCACCCCAGGGTGATGTCGAAATGGTGACGTAGACAACGTAACATTGTTTGAATGAGGTCCGGTCAAATTTGGCCTGTGCGCATGCACATGGGTAGTAACTGGACAGGGATGCTAAAAATAGACCAACCTGGTCATGTGCCACTGGGTCGTCACCAGGGTGGCAGTGTTCCTAAGGACACTGCCAACCTAGTGGCACCAGCCAGGTGGTTGCCATGCAGGTGGCACCACTAGAGGCACCAGCCAGGCACTGTCACATGACCAGAAGTGGGCCAGAAAAATGTGAAGATCCCCAGCACATCACACTCTCCCCAGGCAACCACGCCCATCCTCGGGTGCACTTTATTTGAGATCAACCTGAAATAACTACATAAAAACATGAGAATAACAACAATATACAATCTTAAATTACAATAAGTTACAAGGAGCAAGTACAAGAAATTACGAAACGGCAAGTATAAATCATAAATAACAGCATTTGCAGTTGTGGCGGTAGTTGTGATGGCACTGCCAGATGGTAAGGTGCAGTAAAGCTTAGGTGGCATGGGCCCCAGCTGTCACCTTCGTCTCAACTCTGGGTTTGTCTTCTTGCACGGTAAGGCTCCGGTGCCCTCTGCATCACCCAATGGTGAGCGGTGCCTCTGGGCCGTGGGTGAAGATGCTTCTTCCTCCACCATGGCCTGTCTGACCAATGAATGGGAGATGATTGTAAAGTCACCATGGAAACTGGTAGTGTCATCATCGATCATGGGCTCGATGCCATCCAGTGGCAGCAGCCCCATGGTCATGGGTGGGGTTGGTAGGTCAAGTGCCATCACCATGTCTTTCAAGGTGAGCTCAGTGGAGTGCCAAATCCTGGGGAGCATGGTCCCCACATCAGAATAATGTCCCAAGTCTGAGGGGTCAGCATGGGTGGCATCAGGTGACGGAGCCCTCAGTGCCTTGCCAGGACTGGTGACCCACTCAACCCTTGTTCGGTAGGATCTCACTATCCTCCCAACAGCTCTTCCATCAGGGCCTGCGGATCTATCAGCGTAGGGTAGGGGCTGGCATCTGCTCTGGGTAGTGGGGGAAGCATCTTTCCCCATGGAATCTCCCCAGACAACTCATGGGGATGCAGTGGGGTGACCATGGATATGTAGCTGGTGCCTCACTCTGCATCTCTAGCCCTGGCTCCTCCAACAATCGTGGGGGTGACTGGTCTACCCCTACTGGTGCCGCCTCTAGTGTGGTCAGTGATCTGCTGGCCCCAGCCAAATCCTCTCCAAGGGCTTCTTTTACTCCTGATCAGGTCAGCATAAATCACCTTCCTGGCATCATGTTTTATGCCCCTTAACAGGCCACTGCTATTGTTTGGGTTCGGCCTGTTAAAACAGCAGATGATGTGATCCACATCAAGAGGGAGGACAAGCTTCATGGAAATCATGTATTCCTGGATGCAACTGGGGAGTTTCTTCTTGATGACATACTCCTCAAGACTAAAGTTAGTAGCCAGCAGGAGGGCTGCCCCAAAGGTGGCAAGCCTATGTTGGTCCCTTATGGGTGCGGACTGGATGTCACAGTGTCCCAGCTTCTCAAACTTGTCTGGCAGGAACTCATGACATCTCAGCTGGGGTGGCTCTGGTGGGCAGAAAATGGGCAGCTTCTCATGGAAGTGTTTGCTGCTTCCAGGCATTGCCCACGCCAGCTGCAGCCAGGCAGCCAGTTCTCAATGCCAGGTGGGGCACACCGGGCAGAGTTCCTCATGCCAAGAAGGCACAGGGAGATCCCCCAGCTTCATCTTATGTAACAGGTAGGCAAGTTATGCCTCTGGTTCCACGGCAGGGTTGGGTGGCTGATGTTGCACCCCTTTCACTGGCCGTGCCACCATGGTCCTTCTTTCCCGCTGCTCTTGCTGTAATGCCTCAGCCATAGCGTACGCCCCATGGTTGGACCACTGATCTCTCGAGGTGCCAGCCCCACTCCCACCGGAGGGGTGGGTGTTGGGGACGGGGTCATCCCTCCTATTTCTAGCTTGAGAGGGTCTGGTAGTGGCCGGTTCAGCCTCATCCACTACAATTCTAACGTCTTCAAATCATCTCCTTTCATCTTGGCAATGGCACAGCTTTTCCAGCATATCTAATGGACATTACCAGAAAATGGTCTGGGGACAGCTCCCAATGGCCCTGCATCCTTTGCAGCATGTCCCTCATGTTCTCCACAATAAGCTTCTCCTTGCTGCCCCAGGCAGGGTTGGCCTCCAGCTATGCCAGTTTGGGCAGCAGTCCGGTACTTGCGGTGTCACCCTAAATGTCATGGGTTCACCAAGCCCTCCTGGCATGGCCCCAATCTCATCGGATAGCAGCTCGAACATAGTTCCCATCGCACTTCGGACCGACAGTGCTGTGTTCAATGTCAGCAGTACTAGTGGGGTGGCCTGGGCTGGCATCACTGGCAGAACACCAAGCCTCAGGAGCATACTCATGTGGCAGGCAGTGTTTGGAGCTGAGCCTTCTCTGGAAGTGGGCTGTGCTCCATCAAGATATCTCTGGTAGGAGGGTGCCTGGTGACAGAGGCATCAGGCCTCCTCAGCCCAAATGTCCAGGCGCCCTTGAAGGTGGGACCTCATCCTCTCTGCCATGTTGACTCAGCCCAGGTCAAGGGATTCCATCAAGGAAGCGAGGTCCCCTGCATGACCCATTGTGTCATACACGATCTGCACAAATTGGCACACCACTGGTGGCGGTGCCGCTTGCAACATCCTCTTACCCCAACCCACACCACTCATTCCACAGTAGGGCTATTTACGGGGTTGTTCTGGCATAGATGTCCTTGCTGGCCTGCAAGCACTTTGCTTCAAAGTCGCGCTGGCATGATATGTTGATGTAAGACTGAGGGATATTGGTGCTGGTGCCATGTGAGGCCTGCTGGACCAGTAGAGCCCAGATGACATTGCAGGTGCACTGGTACTTGGCATATGATAAACAATTGTGTAACAACACTAGCTGTCCAGCAGGGTCAGGGCAGTGCCGGGTGTGCTCGACAACCATTTGTGCAATGTCGGTATAGCGTTGAGGGTGCTCCACCTCCAGGAGGGGAGCAGCCAAACTTGCCATGGCCCCCACCATTGGGGTGGCTGCCACATGGGCAGTGCCAGGGTCATAGGCCACCTTGGGTAACTCAAAGAGGAACACGGCTGACATGGCCGTGTTTTCTGCATGAATGCTTCCATGCATCTGAAGGAGGGGAACCCCCACAAGGGGTTTTATACCCCTCAGTGATGTCATGGTGACATCATCCTGCCTCGTTTCGATTTGTGCCAAAAGAGGTCACGTAACGGGGTTTTCTCATTAGCAGCTTGGATTTCAGAGAGTCAACATGCCACAGGGTTCTGACCCTAAAACTCAAGTAAGTTTGGTGTGGCATTATTACCTCTGGCCATCACCCTTCTGGCAGTGGCCTGTCTGGTAGTTGATGTCAACAGTGGCACCTGTCGAATTCCTGCAAGCCTGGCACCACCAGCCTGGTGCTGCCCACATGGTTTTCCTACCATGGCAGAGGCTAGGACATGGCCATCTCTCCCCCAGGTTACTCATGTATCTCTTTCTTCATTGTAGGATGGTGAAATGATGCCACAACACCCACAGGAGAAGACCAATGATATACCTGTCTAGGTATGGCACCAGCATACACAACCTTCACCCCCCAGCACACTGCTACCAGCCTAACAATCAGCCTTGACCTTCACCCGCCACTAAGGCTCAGGCCTATGAATACGTATTAGCCAAGGGTCACGTCCTTGACCTATATTCCTCCTATATATAATAGCTCCCTGCCCACCTTCAGGCAGTGCACACTAGACCATCCTCATGCATGCATCATCTTAAGCAATAAACCTAGAGTCATCATAATGCCTTGGGTTAGTGTTATCTATACCGCGACACATAACCATAACCCCACGACATACCTGAGGGGAGCCTGCAACCCCCGCCAGCAACACAGTCGGGGACCGGGGGTGGCGGTCCGCAGACTGAGCCAAAGCAGGGCGACCTCTCAGTTGACCCAGAGGGCGCCGTTGAGGCCAATCAGCCACGACATGGTGATATGACTGTGTATGGTGAATATTCAACCATATCATTGGGATAGTGACTCGATGGATGAGTCATGTACCCCTGCCACTGAAGGGCCACCATGATCTGGCCAAACTCGTGATCCTACTCACACTGACAGCTACTACCATGGTCACCCGGAGAGGATGACCAAGCCTTGGATACACCTTTGGGGTGGCATGGACATCCTTCAGGAAGTGGGCATGCTGCCCATGGAAGCCTGCTTAGAGGGCATCATGTGCCAGATGATCGTTCGAGACTTTTACAGCCAGTACACCCAGCCTGATGCTACCCCACCTGCACCCAAGATGGTGCCACAGGCAGCTCTATTGATGACTACCGCCACCCCGGAACCCCCAATGAGAGAGTCCAGTGAGCCCAGCATCTTGTGCATGGGCAGGGTCTTTACATTAGAGCACCAAGAGACCATATGCATCAAGAAGGCCATCAAGAAACTCCGAGCCGGCCATATCAAGAAAATGGCTGAGGTCTGCTGTTTAATTCATGTTGACAACAAAACCTCGGCCGGGCCCTGGCTTCAAGAGATGGGCACTGGGGCACCTATGGTCCTTCGGGCCTACTTCGTGGGGGATGGTGGCACCAGGAAGATCTACTGCCACTCGGGCTAGATGGCCACGCTTGTCCTAAAATGTCTCCTCACAGGAGATGGCTGGGCCATCCTCCCCTTTGACACTTTCATCCAGGAGGAGGAGCCCTCCTGCAGCAACATTAGATGTGCATATGTCCAGCTGGACCACCCCATCCGGGTCGATTCGTTCACCATCGCCTCCCAGCTAGACCAGCTCGGGTGCAATGATCAGCTTTTCTTCCATGCCGGCTTTGGGGTCAGCGCAGCCACCCACCACAAAATTCCCGTGAGGCGGCCAGTGGTGCCAGGGGGCCTGAGCTACACAAGCAGCATCAATGGGGGCTTCACCTTTGGAGGCACTTCGGCATACCACACAGACGGAGGAGATCCCAAGATGGCAGCAGCAAGGGCCCAATTACCCCATTGCACCGCCAACACGGTGGAGGCTCAGACAATAGCACAGTTCTAGATGGTGAGCCTCAAGTACTCCTGCAGCATTTATGCTCAGTGAGTGAACGACATTGTGTGCCATTTCTGCACGAACCAAAAGATAGAGAAATCACTCCAGAAGACCTGGAATCCGGTTAGCGAGATCCTATGTCAGAGGCCCTGATGTAGCCCTCTGCATTGGTGATGCCCTACATGCAGGCCAGGTTGAGATGGGGTTAGAACAGTACACCGATGTCCGGGCAGCACTAGAAAAGCACTTGGTGGACATGAAGAACTTGGAAGTCAACTACACCCACATGTGAGGTAACACCACCCGGCAGCTGGCACACGGTGGTTTTGACAGCCTGAACCACATGTCCACCATCTACAAAGGATTTGGGATCCAGTTCAAGCTACTTCTGCTTCCTGACTTGGACCCCCTACCGGTGGCATCCTACAATCTGAGGAAACTTCTCACAGAGGGCCTTATTATTTGGTTGGCTGCCAGCCTGGGCGCTGCTCCTGTGTGCCTCCACTGGCCATGCATGGGCACTCTGGGCCCACTGCACAAGTACAGGCCACTGCCAGACACCAATCTGCCATAGGCTTCGCCGAGGGTGGGGGCGACGGTCCCCGGAGCCATGATGACTAGGAGAACATCAGCACAGCTGAGTGTAACAATCACGGACACCATAACAGCACTGGCATCTGGTTTATGGAATATTCCCATGGCACAAGGGGGCACCTTCCTGAGTTGGGGCCACCAAGACTCTGCTGGGGAGGGTTCTGCCACAAGGGTTGACTGTCCCCCCACATCCGAGAACCTTTCGACCGGGACCACTGGCACTCTACCGGTGTCTCAACAAGAGCTAAGTGGTACAGATGGCAAGAGGGCAGTATCATCCCAGCCACCATCTGCCAAGAAGTTCACAGAGGCACTCTGCGCCAGCCAGCCAATGTCGGGCCGGCATTCATCAAAATGCAAGGACCACGCTGGCAGCGAGTCTCCAAGGCCAAAGTGCTGCACCAGGTCCCTGGACTCAGAGTCATTGGTAGAGGTGACTGATGAGGACGATGATAAGGTCCCCTCCAAGGAAACTGAGCTGAGCTCGAGCAGCAGTGAATCGGAAGGGAAGCCAGCTGGCAACGATGAGGAGAGTGGGAGCTCCAAGAGCGGTGATGCCAGAAATGAGGACAACAACAGCACCATGGAGGAAGATGAGGAGGGCCAGCAAGGCAGAACAGTTGTCCCCAGTGATGTGTTCCATGACGACGATGAGAGCGGCAAGATAATCAGAAACACGCTCCGATAGTGCCGCCAGTGTGGCACGATTCATGAATTTTTTGAGACACTAAGGGACTTGGCTGCACTTGTGTGTTCGTATGTACACTCCCCCTCCCCCAGTAAATTATGGGGTGGCCTTGCACCCACGCCATTATGGCCTTGACACAGAGCAGGTACGCTGTTAGTACCCCGAACATTGTTCAAATGTAAGGGAGGGGGCATGCACAGCTGCAGCATGCACAACTGCACATGCACAGTGGCTGCAGCTGTCCTCTCCTCTGGTCTGGCCTAGCAAGGGTTCTCGACTGACGGGAGTGTTTCAGTCGACAGCCTCCCCAGTCCCGTCATGACAGGCAGGGACACCTGGGGGGGGTATTGTCATGTCTTTCATTGGATGGCCCAACATCCATCCATGGGCACACTCGGTAGGCACCAAGTACCAAACCATGGGCTGCTGTTCCAGCCTGCAAACCTGGTGTCAGGGCACAGCTGATTACTCACTGTGGCTTCTCAGTTGTTTCCCCCACAGGGGTGTTTGGTCTGTGGTTTAACTCCGGGATGATGCTAAGTGAGCAGGAGCCTGTGTGCAGGGGGACAGCCTGCTCATCATCTGCCCCCCATTGGCTGTCTTAGCGGCTGACAGGAGCAAAAGCCAATTTTGGTGGATGGTTTTCTCTTTCCCATCAGTACTTCTGATGCAATATATGGGTATGTCATCTGTGATATGATGTATGACCTCATATGAAGAATCACCCCACCAATCCTTCAGCTTTTGTTTACCCACAAAGGCGTCACTCCTTACAAGGATGACATCTCCAGGCTTGAGAGTAGCGGCACCAGTCCTGTGATTATACAATCACTTCTGGCATTTTGCTTCCTCATCCTGGGAGTGCCTGGCCATATTGAAGGCCAGTTGCAAGTGCTCCTGGACAGAGGCTATGTATTTGGGTATGCATCTTGATCATTTCTCTCCCCAAATTGTGCAAAAGTAGAAGTTGAGAGGGAATCAGGGCCACCGGCCAAACATCAAGTAGAAAAGGCTATAGCCTGTGATGGCAGAGTGAGTACAATTGTATGCCTGCACCACCCCAGCCAGGTGATCTGCCCAGTCGGCCTTCTTCTCTTTGCCCAACTTGCCCAGCATCCTCATCAGCGTCTGATGAAGGCACTTGACCTGGCCATTGGCAGAGGTGGTGTACCTCAATCTCCTTCAGGCTTAATGCACTGGTGGCACCCCTGCATGGATGCCTTGGGGCGCTCCACCATCTGCAGCCACCAAAAGTGCTCCTTCAACAGGTTCACAGTCCTGTCCTGTCCCTGGTGTCCCGCATCTCTATGGCACCCATCTAGTACCCGCTGGCAGTGCACTGTGGGAACCACAAAGAGGAGGGTAGCATGGGCTCGCCCCTTGGAGTCAGCTTAACGTACAGCAAGTGATTGTGTACCACCAGATTCTGTTGGAGGCGTACGAAGATGGTGCCTTCCTCTGCCCAAGCTAGGTCTCCCAGAGCCTTGGTCAGGGTTCCTCTCCGTTTCGCCCACACCCACGCCATGCAGATGCAGATGGTCTCTTCTTGTTTGGCCTCTGCCCAGTCCATGCTGGGGACCAGCCGGTATCAGGCATGCATGGCGGTCACTTGACTGGCTGCCTCTCCACCTTAGGGGCAAAGGTCTCTATTCCAGGGAGAAGTTTTATCCCACTAGTTCAGCCACCCATCGGTGGCCTGTGGCATCCAGGTTGGGGGAAGTCATCACATAGGTGAGGGGGTAGTTATCAGTCCTTACAGTGAAGGGGGCATCTGCTAGGTACTCTTTGAACTGCACAGTCATGGCCCACTTGAGGGCCAAGAACTTGAGCTTACTTGAGTGGTAGTTTTCCTCGTGCTTGTTCAGCGTGCGGCTACCTTAGGCGACAGGATGCCAGCAGCCGTCTTCTCCCTTCTGTGATAGCTCTGCCCTGAGTCCATCTTTAGATGTGTCTATGTGGAGCAGGAAGGGCTCACCAAAGTGAGCCAACTGCAACACTGGCTCCATGAGCAGGGCCCTTCTTCAGCAGCTCAAAGGCCTCCCGTCTGAGAGCTCTACCCTCTCCTTCTTGCTGGTGCTGTCGCCTTTCAGGTAGTCAGTGAGTGGCGTCACTTTCTTGGAGAACCCCTTGCTGAAGCGCCTGTAGTGCCCGCCAAGTTGGTGAATGATCAGATGTCAGTATAAGTGGCTGGTAGGGGGCACTCTGCTATGGCCTGCAAGTTGTTCTTGCTAGGCCTTATCCCCGCCTTGGAGACGTGATGGGCCAAGTAGATGATCTCTTCCTGGAAAAAGTGACACTTGGATGGTTTGAGCTTGAGGCGATGCTGCCTGAAGTGGTCAAAGACAGCCCGGAGGTTCTCTACTTCTGTGTCCAAGTAGATGATCATGTCGTCCAAGTAGATCAGACAGTAGGTGAGGTTGAGCTCCTCCAGGCAGTTCTGCATCAACCTCTGAAAGGTTGCGGGGGCATTGCACAGCCCAAAGGGCATGCGCTTGCATTCATAGAACTCGAGGTTGCCCACTGTGAAGGCGGTGTATTTCTTTGACCCCGGGCTCATCAGCACCTGCCAAAACCCTGACAAGAAGTCCATGCTAGAGAAATTGCGAGTGCCATGCAAGTAGTCCAACATCTCCTTGATGCATGTCAGAGGATAGGAGTCCTTCCGGGTGCAGTCATTAAGGTGTCAAAAATCGATACAAAACTGCAGGCCCCCATCCTTTTTCCTTACCAGGACAATGGCATTGCTCCAGGGGCTCTTGCTGGGTGTGATAGCACCAGCCTCCTGCTTGGCCCTCAGGTGCTCCCGCACCTCTTCCACCATGTGGGGCGGTATGTGTCGGAACCTTTCCTTAATCGGAGTCTCATTGTCCACAACTATCTCATGCTTGATGGTGCTGGTGCACCCTAGCTCACCCGGCTCCGAGAAGATTCAGGATAGGACCCCCCACACTCAACTCATGGTTGAGCTCCTCCACCAGCCCAGGCAGAATGTACTTATCGGGGACCATGTTGGCCACCACCACCCGGGCGATCGGAGCCCCCACCTTCAGTACCAGCTTCACTGTGATGGTGTTTTCCAACACCACTGATATCTTCCTTGACCCCAGCTTCAGTTCAGTGACTGACGATTGAAGGCAGACCCCCATGGGAAGCCGGCCATTGCCATCCTGCAGCTCAGTGGTCATCACTCGCAGGTGTCCTTCCATGAACATCGTAGGCACCCTGCACCTGACAAGGGTGCGGGAGAAGGGATATAGCTCAGCTTCCTTGAGAAGGGTTGCCACCTCCTCATAGTTGACTGGGCTACCAGTCCCTTCAAGTGACCCCTCCTCACCTCTGCTGGGGGCCCCATCCTTGGCGTGGGCCTGGGCCACTCATGCTCTTAGGAGAGTGCCAACTCGAGCGTTTGCCCAGGGCACGGCCAACCAGTCTAGTTCACTTTCCTTGATGACCTGCATCACCCTGTCTATCATAGGCATCCCCAAGAGCACAGGGACCCTCTCTGCAAACTCTCTGCTATGTGATCATCAAATCCGGCGATGCCATCCACCTGGACCCACACCACCATGTAGCCCATGACCTCCGACTGCTGTCCCCCGATCCCATTGATGACCACCCTGCCCTTGGCATGGATGTTGGAGAGGGGATAGGCACGCAGACCCCTACTAGTAACAAAGTCTGGCATTATTAGGTTGACGGTGGACCTGGTGCAGATTAACACCAGGCAGGGTTCACCAACAACCCTAACATGACCCACCATGTCTCCCCACCCACCTACCGATGGCATCCTGGTTAATAAAGGGGGCACGGCCATGGCACGACCTCAGTCAGGAGGTTTTCATCTGAGGGTGCCTGGTGCTCTCTTCTGGGGGGGTTCTGGCCTCTTTTTCTTGGGCCCCCCTCACCATTTAAATGCTGCTAATAGTGTTCCTTGTCAGGGCACTCATGGATCAGATGCTTATTCGATCCACAGCTGAAACAGTGGCCCTTCCTCTCCTTGAAGTGCTTCACTACCCGCATAAGGCAGACAAACATAATGAGGCTCTAGTCTTCTTAGTTGGAGGCCCCAGGGGCCCCCTCCAGGTCTGATGAGGTCAGCGACACCAGCACCAGGACAGCAGTATGGGCCTTTCCCATTGGGCATGGCTGGGACTTCTGCTCATAATTCTTGTCATCCCATCAGTTGACCCCCATGTTGGACTTGATCTTGGCAAGTAGTTTGTCAAATGTGAGCTTGCCCAACCGATCTTGGAGATAAGACACCGCTTGCTGCAAGTCCCCTGCGCGATTCCGCCATGCAGGCCCTCCTTACAGATGTGGCTCACTTCCCTCTGGGGAAGTTCCTCCAGGAAGCAGCTGTGCACTAGCTCCACCTGATCCAAGATGCGGCCTGCAAAGTCACCAAGACTCTCGCCTGAGCAGTGGTGCATTGCATAGACGTCTTGAAGGGTCTGGTCGTAATTTACATGACACTCCATAGAAGAAGCTCAACCACCAAATCATCCTCTCTGCCATGGGCTTGGACGTTACCAAGGTGGTGCCCGGCAAGTTCATGATGGCTGACATGATGCTTGTCCTCAGGACGTCTGGGTCAACTGTCTGATTGTTACTTTGGATGATGTTCCTCCAGATGAGGAACTTTCCTGCATGGTCCTCCCCATCACCTTTAGCTGCAGGACATTTGGCTTGCCATAGTACCGGTGCTGCTGGCCCCCATGGCTATTGACCAACAAGTAGGAGTCTGAAGCATCTGAGTCATAACCCTCAGTGTCACGGGCATCCAGTGATGCTGGAGCATGGCGGGGCCTGGGTAATGCTGGTGAGGCCTGACAACATGGTCAACCTTTCCTCCTACCCCCAGCCCTTCCTCCCCAAGTTGGGGGAGGGGGCAGCATGGCCTATGGTTGAGGTTGGATACTCCAGATGATCGTCTCTGGCCTCCTCTGCTGGCAGGGCAAGGGGTCCAGCATGCACCAGTGCATCTACTGCCTCCTCCTTGGGCACGGGTGGCCCAGGAGGAATGCGGGGTCATCTCGGGATACCCTCTGGTAACTGGGCCATGCCTTAGGCCCTCGGGGTGAAGCCCGACCATGGCCACCCACCTGGTGGTGGCATCAGCGACTAGCCACCTCACCTGGCCCACTAGGACAGGTTCAGCTACCAACTCCATAGCATGGCCTATCCAACCCTTCGGTCTGAGGGAAAGGAGGGTGGCCAGCAGCATGGCATCTTTGTGAAGGAGGCCTTTGTTACACACCCTTCACCCGAAAAACATCATGCACTGGGTGGGGGTGGTTTCTAGGGTGATGACTTTGGTCAGCCCAACAGCATGTACCTGGAGCAGGTCGAGCAGCACCCGATCATTGAAGATATGAGGGGAGGGATTGACTACATTCCCATACTGGTCCCGCTCCTGCACCATCACATATATTGCACATTGTCTTGGATCCTGGCATGGATGTGGCATCTGGGGCAGTGGCACCCTCCCAGCCTGGGCTTCATGGGTCAGATGGGCAGCCATTGTACCTTCGGCCACTTCGCCTTCCACTATGGGATCGACAACCCTTTCCTTCGGGTTGTCTGTAGGGTTTTGGCTAGTGGCATGCTTGGCATCGCCAGCTGGCTGGGCCTCACTAGGCACATCCACTGGAGTCCCGTCCATGATTTAACTGAACCAGCACAACTACTAGTTATGTTGGGTTCTTTGCCGCTAAGGCCTTGGTTTGTGAAATTATACCAAACTGGCAAGCGGTGAGCCCGTTCTAGTGTGGGGCCAGTCCCTAATGGGAGCTCCTCTCTAGCCACCTGGAAGCTTCCAGTTGGCCCCCAGACAGAATGCTAGATAGGTGCCGCTGGCCGGCACCCTATTTAGACACTGGCGCTTTAAGGCATTTCACAACTATGGCGGCCTTCCATCAGGCTGGTAACCAGACCACTGTGTACCATTAATAATGTGAGCGCCGAGATTAACTACTCATCCCAGCCTCTCGCTGGCCGTGGTGAAAGGGGCGATTCCGCTCTAGTGTCCTACTCTGGGTGTGGCGCCAGCAATGGCGTGGTCACCGCTCACAACGGAATTAGGTAATAACGCAATGAGGGTGGCAGCTACAGCTGCTGCATGGTCAAACAAGACTAAGACACAAGGCAACAATTGAACACTGCCAGTTGTGAGGCTGCTCGGGGAATTGGGGATGTGCTGGCAATCCTTCTCCTAGCAGCTCTAGCTAGTCAAAGGCAAGGAAAGCACGTTAAAGGGATGGTGGGGTGACATCACGATGGTGATGTAGTAGACATAACGTTGTTTGAATAATGTCAGGTCGAATATGGCCTGTGCGCATATGCATGGGTAGTAACTGGGCAGGGATGCTAAACTCCATAGCATTAAACCATTAAACTTAGTTCGTGAGGACACCGCCAACCTAGCGGTGCCAGCCGGGCAGTTGCCACGCAGGCGGCGCCACTAGAGGCGCCAGCCGGGCACTGTCACATGACCGGAAGTGGGCCAGAAAATTGTGGTGAAGATCCCCAGCACATCACATATATACCAGAATCGGAAAACTTGATGTGATATTTCCTGTAGTTACCACTATTAATTATTACTACTATAAATAACGTTTGTTATGTGTGATGTTTCAAATCACCTCTTTTACTATACATGTACATTTAATGGATTTTTGCTTTAATTATCCTTTTTCATGCTGCAGTTCTCAGAGTTTGAAGGCGTCAACGTTCTATGTGAAAGGTCTGCAGTCGTTCTTTCAGGCCAAGTACAATGAAGCAAAGTGAGACTTGTTACTTATCTTTAATAATATTACGGTAGAACCTGTCCTACGCGACACATAACTTTTCGCTTGCAAAAGTGTCGCAAAAGGACAGGGTCATTAAATTAGTTTTAACTATGTTGTATGCAGTGAAAAAGTGTCGTAAAGGCAGAATGTCTCTCAAAACAAGTTTTACTCTAGTCATTGCTTGTGTTTAATGTGCTCATCTCAGACATTAGGGACGATATGATTTGGTCAAAGAGTACATTCTATAAAATGCAGAAAGTTTTACAACTCAGTTAAAAAATCTTTCTTTCCAGGAGATACCTGCGGGAAACATTGAAAATGGCAAATGCCGAGGACCTGAACCGTCTGACATCTTGTTCCCTCGTTTTACTGGGTCACATATTCTTGTCATTGGGAAACAGCCAGGAGGCATTAAACATGGTTAAACCTGCCATGCAACTTGCTGCTAAAATTCCTGATGTCCATGTACAGCTATGGGCGTCTGCATTGTTAAAAGGTATTATTCTGTTTTCCTGTTATTTAATGCTTTTGAATTCAGTGAGAACTCATGTTTCCTGCGGGAATGTTTCTTCTTGCTTCTAAGATTAATAGATTTTCGTATCTAATGTTAGCAGATTAGTAAGTCTTAAATGTCACATTTGTGTCGGTAATATTAATAAAATTTATCTAACTTATTGTGGTCATTTACAGATCTGTACCGATTGTGCGGCAACCAAGCAGGTGAAGCTGAAGGCTACAGAATGCATGACTCCTTCTCACAGTCACTTCTTAAAGATCACTTCCAGTCCTCACAGTTAGCAGAACATAAACTCATACAGGTAATGGTGTTTTAGCATTATCATTTCTTTAAGTGGCTTCATCAGAATTTGTGATCACGTCAGTGAGGTTTTTTTTTTACTCAGTTGTTATACTGTAATAAAGAACTAGTTTTAACGTAAATGTTTTTCTTCTCCTTTCCAGTGGACGGATGGGCCATGCCCTGCCAACTATGCAAGTGGAATGGGGTCATTGGGATGCTGATGATAGAAAACGTAGTTTATATTATTTATCAACCACTGCCATAACGAATCATGATAGCATATTGATATTAGTGTAAAGAACCTATCGTACGTCCCTTCGAAAGTAACCTTAGCATAACCACTTTGTCAAGTCAATCTGTCAAGTTTTTAAGTTGTCGGCAATATATTTTCTTTGCAATATCATTTGGAATACCTTTCCATAATACAGTAGATTCTGTTTGGAGCGGCACCCTAGTTTTTAAGGGCAAAGATGTCGTAAAAGGCAGGTATGCCGTTCAAAACAGGTAAAATAAACATGAATTATAAGGATTTATTTACCAGTGACACTGCCGTAAAAAGGCAAGTATGCCGTAAAAAAGGTGCCGTTCCAAACTGGTTCTACTGTAATGAATGGTGCCTAGGCAAATAATCGTCTTGTATACAGTAATCTACAACCAGAAATTTACATTTATCCAAATTTTGTAGCGTCGCTATTTACCGTATTTGTCTGTTTATTGGCGCATGGCGATCGACCTATTATTTTAGGTGCACCTCATTTATGTCACCCCTCCGACAAAATTTTCCACATATGTTCTGCCCAGCAGCATATTATAAACCTGTTACAATGGCATTTAATTCCATAATTTGTTGCTCTGCCGTAAGGTGTCACCCTGCAGTTAGTAAGAATTCTCAATGTGGAGTAGTTGTTAAAATTTTTTATTATGGTTAGTGTGTTATCTATGTGTGTTAGTCATAAAACGTCTGTCAATTGAACTTGCTTGCTAGTAAAAAAAAATCATAAATGCATTAAAAAACGGGGGTGCACCACAATTCGGGCATGTGCCAATAAACAGACAAATACAGTAGTAGTGTAAATTCATATTTAACATGTATTTTAAATGAAAAGAAATCCTTTTGACCGTATCGTATCTGTACGTGTATTTTAAATAAGGTATACAACTTTACTAGTTGCTTAATTTACTGTAGACTGTTTGTATCAAATATTAGTGTCCGATCAAACCAGGATCATATGTTTTGTGCACATACAAAAGCATGCGTGTCAAGTTAATAGTTGTGAAACAAATTTGGCACGTGGCTTTGTCCATAACATGTAGATGGACGAACAAAGTTAAAGGAGAACAGTCTTTGTAAGTGAAATACAATGCTACAGTAAAGGACAAATGCAGATGCAAAATACATAGTGACATTTGTTTTCTTTGTAATCTTTGTTTTAGGATGTGGTCTCACACAAAAGACTTGGCCAAAACCAAAGATATTTGCCTGTGTGAAAGCCAAAACATTAAGTGAGACGATCAGTACCATCTAACAGTTGTTGCAGAACTGTGTATGTGAAGAAAACGTGACTGAGATGTGAACTTCATATATTCAAAACTATTAGTTTAAGTTGTAAAATAGCTGTTTGGTGCATGAAAATAATTTATTTTGAAGTCTTGACAAATGATCAATTTTAAGGCTTTCCCCAAATGTTGGGCCATATCCCCACTGATAAGACTATGGTCTTAAAAATATGTTCGATTTTATTTGCCTTGAAAGGTCTTTCCCCGCTGATAAGACCAGGTCTAATCCTCGAGGAAATACGGTAGTGGTGAGGATGCAACACATTCCAGAGTACAATTCTACAGTGGATTTGCCTTTGGACGGACCTTTTTCCTTGCACGCCCAACATTTCTTTGCACCACCATCAGACCCAAAATGTCACACATCAGATTACACAGAAAAGAACCACCCCGTTGACGATCACTTCACTACCCATGATGTAAGCCTAATGAAATGAAGGCCTACCGTTAGAGAACATACTATCTTAGTTGTCGCATATTTACTCTTTTCTTTCCTTCTCTACTCTTGAAGAGATGTCATGTGCCCAAGAACAGGAAAAGAAAAAGTAATGACCCGTGACATTTCAAGGGATCCAATTTAGAAGGAGTGACTTTATTTTTTTGTAAAGTATTAAAAAACTTGATTTGACAATATTGGAAGCTATCTTAAGTATTGGGGAGGTGGTAAAAAAAGTGTTGTTTTTTTTTCACATCACGCAGTGGTGACTTTTGTAATAGTTCTTTACATTATCTACATGTAAAAGTTATTTTATAGATCAAATAATTTAGTACGTAAAATGTAAGTTAAAGTAACACTGCATTTTGAAAACTTCGCATTTCTTTTCCCAAAACTTGGTGATTTTTGGTCGATGTTTAAACCAATTTACCTGATGCTAAACCTGATGCTATAGTTATTTGGCCTACAATTTCACACTGTACTGAGTAAATTTCGTTCTACATCAGGGGCGGATCCAGGATTTCCCGTTGGGGGGGGGGCGCCTGGCCCATTGGGGGGGGGGGCGCCGACCCCTCTTTTTAACCAAAATTTAGCAAAAAATGC
>JBCAUI010193639.1:0-17106 GCA_038406195.1 Haplosyllis anthogorgicola
GAAATTGTCACTTTAAATCTGCTTTAAGACCTAATCGGCCAAAAAACGTTACTTTAAATGGAATATCTAAGGAAATCATCACTTTAAATCCACTTTAAGACCTAATCAGCCAAAAAAACTTCATTTTAAATGGCATATCTAAGGAAATTGTCACTTTAAGCTGATTTTGAGAGCCAATTGTGCAAAATTAATTACTTTGAATGGGATATGTAAGTAAATTGTCACCTTAAATCCACTTTTACAGGCAAAATCAAAAAAAATTTTGATTGCTGTTTACTTTTATCATTTTTACTGGGTTTTGGTCGCAGGGCTTTGCATTTGGGGGCAATGCAACAGCTTTGCAACCTACTGGATTGTCTAGTTCTTGAAATGCAATGATATCTCCTTCAGTTTTCAATGTTTTTATTTTTGATGCAGTCAAAATTGAATTGAATAATAAATGTTTTGTTCTCCATTGATCAGAAAAAGTGTAACCATTAGATGTGTTGTGGGAGACAGATTAACTCTGGCTTCAAAACCCATGGGCAGACAAGAGTAACCCCAATTCTTAAACACCCAGTGGTCCCATAAACTGAACTTTGGCCCATGAAAGTTGCAGGTTAAGTATGTTGTTCTGCATGATACATTGTAGCAGTCTCAACTACACGCAGTCTCAGCTATGTGCAGGGTAAATAGTTGAAATGTTGTGTAGAAAGTCATGGAAAGTTATTTTTCATGTACTTTGTGTAACACAACCTTACATTTCTCCAAAAAAAAACAAAACATAGTTTGCAAATGTCATACGGCAATAATTGTTGATAAATAAAAACAAAAATGTAAATTTATTTATTTGTCAGTGTCATTTAAATAATCATAGATAATATTTTGAAACATTTATTTATTCATTGTACATCATTTACAACTACGTGTATTAAATATTAAATCAATCAATCAGTTTTTCAAGTATTTGCATAAATTTATGTAAATGAATAAATTGATTGACTTATTTAAATTCAATGAGAGATGTAAAATGATATACAATAAATAAATAAATTTGTCTAATGATTATTAACTTTGACAAAAATAATAATTCTACATTGTTAATTTTTATTTATCTACAATTATTACTACATGCCATTTGCAAACTATATTTATTTATTTATTTTGGAGAAACGTAAGGTTAGACTGCACAAAATACATGAAAAATAACTTTCCATGACTTTCCATGCAAAGTTTCAACTATTTACACCCTATTGAAGTACACAGCACATAACCCGTCCCTGGATGGGTTACGCATATCGTACAAGTGATCGTAGTCTGTCCTGCACATAACCAGGACTGGTCATTGGCGCATTTAGGGGGGCACAGGAGGCGCCCCCCCATGGCCAAAACTTACTTCATTTTCATGCAGTTTTTCACGATTTTTGGGCGAAAATAGGTGAAAATTGGGTTGGCGCCCCCCCCTTACGGGCTGGGCACCCCCCCCGTACGGGAAATCCTGGATCCGCCAATGCTGGTACAACGTAAGGTTTAGTTAAAGTTTAAGTCATTTTGTTCTACATCTTGAAGGTCAATTCATTGAGACCCTCTGCAGGAAAAACATGCCCACTGAATGAATAGCAGCACTTACAGTTGAATGGTTCCTGTAGGAACCATGTCTATGTGAAAGCATCTGGTCCTACAGGCAGCGATGCTCTAAAAGCAATGATTGACAACTCGGCATAATTCACGATCGACCGGATCGATGCAAAAAGCTGAGAAGCTAATCATACTAAGATGCAACTCAATAATAACAACACTTATCTCAATCTCAGCCTCAGCAAGGTGATTTCTACGGGCTTGAATGTGCATGGTACCATAAATAAGTTTCAAGATACATGAGTCGTTGATTAAAATCACCAAATTCTACATGTATCACAAGCAAACGGAACTCGGATATTTTTGGTCAAATCTGACGATTCGAATTTCATCCAGTTATTCTAATATTAAAAGAATGTCTTCATTATTTCCTTTTAGGTCAGACGTTTTTTTACTTGTTGTATTAGGTTTCAACCAAGGAAATTCCTGAGAGCGGCGACTGAAAACAAAATTTTGCTACTTATTTTATATTTCCGCTTAGAATTGATGAAGTCCACCAAATTATTTTCTGGCGATTTTCGATGCGAAGACGAAAAATACGATTTTCTGCTTTTTGGCCTGCGCTCCTTTTTTTATTATTATTTAATCGTAATTTTCTCTGTCTATCGTTTTTTAAACAAAAGTCTGACCTTACATGCTGCATCTTGGAAGTTTAACATGGTACATGTATCTGGGTCCGTGGAATCAATAGAACGGTCACCTTGCACACGAGCTGCTTTCTCGTCAGCTTCTCAACTCAATCTCCTTATCAAACAATCTTATTGCTCAATCAACATGCTCAGGTTTGTTAGCCTTGGGACCGTGGGGGCTTACGTCCAAAGAATCCTACCACAGTGCTGAGATCTGACATCGTTTCAGCTTTTATTTGTCTTGCATGTCTAACAAGGCAATGGGGACTGTTGGCTTGGGAGTTGAGTACAGTAAGGTGGCCGTAGATAACAGCAACGGGGAACTTACACCCTAAGAATCGTACCACTGTAGTACAGATCAAATTTGATCGGGTAATGAAAAGTCCGGTCAAATTGAGAACGGTCACATTTAACTGTATCGGACGAAATTAATTATTTAAACAACAGAAACATTTTTGGACAAATTGTCAACCCGAGTTCAATCATAAATTGCAGTGTTGCTAAATATGAACAAGGATAACCTATCGGTGTACGGAGCTTCATGCCGTCATTTTGTCTGCCATGTGATGGCCAGGCTTGTCATGTGACGTCCTTGGCACCTTGCCAGAACTTTCAGAAATCAGGTCAGAAATCAAAGCAAAATTCTCGTGAAAACAGAAAGCTGAATGCCTGATAGAGGGCATTGAGCTCAATTTTTTAAAGTTCTGCCACAAATAAATTGAAGTCATTTGGTCTGACCAATTTTGGTTCGATCTGACAAATTTTAAAACCAGGTTTTTGTCTATCGAATGAAATTCGGCGTAACAAACTGACTACATCACCTTCCTTCTTGTCATGTTGTCCTTTGATAGTTACCGTACAATACAGTTACCGTACAATACCCACAAGAGTAAGTGAGTTAAGCAATGCTGCTTTTCTGCATAGCTTGTGCACTGCGAGCACCTGTGCTGCACATTGGGGCGCAAATCCCACAGTCAGCCAAGTAATCTTGCCAATCTTCTACTGTTTCATTCTGTTATTGTAAAACTCGAGCGGAGACTGTGAAGATACATCACGCTGATGGATGCCGCTCTTCCTGCTGTTTGTGTTCCGTTCCTGCCCCCAGAACTTCCAACATAACAGTCTCCAATTAGCCCTAATCAAGACCTATGAAGACATGCTGGACATTGGTCTTAGTGTCAGGGTAAATCTGAACTGCATGCATGGGGTTTCGAAAGGGAAGCAGGAACTCTCACAATAACTACAGGAACAATGGGCATCTGGGAATCGCGACATTAACATAGTCGAGTGTTTTATCTAACGAAAAATAATTCGCATAAAGAATAAGTACAGGTTACGAATAAAAGCACTCAGTATTTTTACCAGCTATTCATGTGCTGTGTAACAACCTGTGACGTCCACAAAGCAACACGGGAACTCCCTTTCAGCTGTTACGGTAGAGCATACACAGTAACAACATGTGCCCTAGAACCATAGACACAGTAAGGTAGTACCGAACGTTACACTGAGATAAGACCACTGATTTTATTTTTATTTGTGAGCCTTGTAGTGTAGTGGTCAGCATGCAGTACTGCTACGCCAATAGCAGAGTAGAAATGCTGGGAAGTGTCTCAGTAAAACACAACCTTACTACAACAATGTGTAAAATTGGTACCAGCGATATACGGCATGACAGATTCAAGTACACTGGTCCTGTCCTCGTCACTAGATGATGGTTCGTTCCACAGTTTGGTGTTAGCACTCGTCCTGGGAGCAAACGAATGAACTTTACATTACTTTCAGTTTTTCACGCAAAATGTTTCAATTTGGCTTAGGCTTTTTTTATTTAATTGTTTGGATTACATTTCCCGCCCCACTTTGAAATTGGAATTTCAAAAAAACCCCAAAAACTCATTTGAGGTTGAAAAATGATGTGCACTGCAAGATTTTTGCATCGTAACGAGTTTCCTGAGGAGACGATTGAGAAATATTAAATATTTTATCAATATTTATGAACAGTTTGGCTTTCTTGGGACCAAGTTCAATTTTTATTTTTATTTTTATTTTTTTCCGATCGCCGCACTTTGAAAATCCTGAAAGTGCAATGTAATCCAAATGATTTTTAAAAAAAGGCCTAAGTTGAGATATTTGTCAATATTGCAACGTATTTTGAGCGAGAACCTTGAGTTCGTTATGCAACGTATTGAAACATAAGAATGTTTTTTTTTTCTTTGTGATCTTTGTTTCAAAGATAAATGAGATGAAATGACAAAAGGGCTTCAGATCGGTTTCATAATATTGCAGCACTCCATAGTTCCTGTTCATTGATTTTTAAACTTTAACTGATGGTTTTTCTTTCTGTATAAGTGTGGCATTTTCATGTATTCAAGCTAGAATATAAAGTTGTTACAAATTGAAGACTTATGCTATACTAGAGAGATCATCAGAAATAAAAGCAGCTGTGTAATAATCAGTGGAGAGCAAATTATTTGCCCTTTGCAAACCACTCAATTGAACCCAGGGCTTGCACCAACTTCATTGATGACACCAATGCACCGTATTTATTCGAATTGAAGCACCCTCTCTAATAGAAGCACCCCTTGTTTTTGGAAGAAAATAAATTGAATTTTTTTTCTAACTTGGACATTTATTACGATTTACTTTTGGTCACATGCCATCAACATCTTGTATGAAAACTTTTGGATGAAAGAAGTGTCTGGAAATGTTTAATATCGTGGACCATACGTTTCAAATAAATACGGTATTCATGAGGTCTCTCAGCTTTGTTGCCTCTCAGTGGTATGTAAGCTGTGATACTATGACAAGAAATATCTTGTACAAGATTCGGAGCTCATAAGCAAAAATGAGCTGATGTTATTCCTTTTAAGGTGAATGCCCTAATATGATTAGTCGAAGTTTGAACAAAATTTATTGATGCTGTCACATGTCTGCGATTGTTTATCGTTCGTTCAAGTTATAAATTTTTCGAAACCATCTTTTGTTGCTGACGCGTATTAAAGTATTTTTTCTTTGGTTCCATTTTATAACATGAATATTTGTGACGACAGTGCACAGTCAAATCTGCATTGGACACACTCTCCATTTTCAGTAAAACATGCGCGTGGATGACAGTAGGTCCGTCCAACGGGATACAAAATACTAAGTAAAAATCAATTTGGCAAATAGAAATTAATACGTGGATGGCAGTAGTTCGCCAAATCCAGATTTTACCCCCTCCCTCTCAAAAAGGTTCTAAAAATTCTAATTAATAAATATATTTTTTGAAACTGGAATTGTAAGATGAGAGATACATGCAAAACGCAACAGATCATGCAGCAGACACATTTTGTAATCACCTTGGTAACCTGCTGTTTAATTATAGACATATTGATTTCCGAGAATTATTCATTTATTAAAATCCACCCATGAAATATTGATTGAACCTGTAAAAATGTGAAAAATACACAAATGTCAATCGTAGAATTCACCGTCAGTGTTAAAAGCTTTTCATTGCTACGAATTTAAAACGACTAATTGAAATTGATTTCTTTTCCTGAAAAATTGGGCCACTATGTGTATGTGTACTCAATTTTAGTATTTGTCGATTTGTCACATAAATTTTCAAGTGCGAGTTCAAATACAGGTTTTTCGAAATTCATTTTGCCTAAAAAATTAGGCAAATGTGCCTAAATTTTATCCAATTATTAGTGAACTAACTGGCATTAATGCCTACAGAGTGGACTATTTTTAGGTTAATTACTAAAAAATGTGGTTTTTAGTAACAAATTTTAATTTGCTAACTAGTGATGGTGTAAATTTGCCAAATATTTTAGCAGACGAATTTTGAAAACCCTTGATTGTGATAGTTTGGCGGCCGGGAGACTGTCTTGCTTTTACTTCTACCGCCGTAACATGTTTTGAGTCGGAACCGGTATGGTCCTAAACATCCCGCGTAGAGCATCCTAACGCATCCCGCCCTTATTGATCCAACCGTAACATTCCGCGAGCGAAGTGATCAATAATATTGAATAAACACAATAATAACACAAAACATTGCAATGCGCCTATTATGTAAAACGCGCACATGGAATGCATGCGTGTCCGTGTGTGCTTACAGGTTTATTAATATTAAATATTCAGCAGCTTTTCCGTCGTATCGTGCAGCTTGGTTATCACTGCTTCGTTAGATGCCATTAAAATGTCGCATTCGTAACTTTTAGTTGTGCTTCACTGAAATCTTTCAACACGGTGGGAATTTATCATGTTATTTCCAAAGAGAAAGCATGGGATTTCATTTGCTGGAGAAGTGCGAAAGCCATTTGGAGACTACTGTTGGTAAAATAAAGTCGCAAATCTGAAGTACACGCGAAACAGCATTTTTCGAAGAATTCCAGAATTTTGATGAAACTACTTCATTGCCAATTCTTAATTCATCGGCTAAACTTAAACGTTATAGAATGTTTATTGAAGTGGGAAAACATCATCAGCTGTTACATGTGTAGCTACAGCGTTAAAGAAATCAAAGGATGATTTTTTTCTAATGTATTTTGAACGGGAACGGAAATTCCAGGAGGATATATTGGAATGAGACAAGATAAACTGTCATTGTCAGTCTGTGAGTCATGGTTGAATAATCAATAAACCGTGACAATTGGGCTTAAGCTGTTGCATATGGTAAAGCTGTTGTTTAAGGAATATATTGAAGATGACATTGAGCTTGACATTCATCCGAGAAATTTTCGTTTTGATGCAGTGTTACGTTTGGAAGAACGATGAACACAAGCACAGGCCAGGCAGGATTTAGGTGTCGTGTCTTTCAAACTTTCGCCCAGTAAAGACTTTCTGTCGTAGAAAGTTGCTGATAAAATTACTTGTAATGGTAAATTTGGAAATGAAAAGAACTCCGTGGTAATTGGACAGTTTCGTTGGAAATAATTCATTGGTAATTTATCGCTTTTGTTGGATTTCCACAAGCCTTTCGGAAAAGGAAAAAATGACAAAATTAACCTTGAAAAGGTAGGTGTCTATCAATACGCGTACAAAACATGTAATCTCATAATACTGATGTAATCATTACCGTGATCATTTTAATTAGCATGGTTGCTGGGAATCAGACTTAAGGAATCAAAATTACGGGATTGCATGATTTGTGGTCAAATTTCAAACTGAAATCAATATTTACTGTCATCAGTATTTAATTGTATGGGGAATATCAGGTTTAATTACTGTGCCTCTTTAAGGGATGCCTTTTAACCGGGGATTGTCTGTCATATTGTAGCAAGTGACAAATGCTCAGTAAAAGTTAGGTTCGAGTCACCGAAAAAGATATAGTACAACCCAAAAATATACATGTAAACAAAACTGTGTTCAGGCTGCAGAGAGAGTATGTGACAAGTTACTGACATCCAGTGTGCCATGTTTAGACTGTATTTGGTACCTGGTTGGGATTTATCCGATAAAGATTTACGCTGGATTAGTGGGATTAGTGCCACAGCCTAATTGCTAATCCTTCTCGGCTCAGGGTTAAATATAGTATCTAGCTGCAACTATATTGTGTTTTGAAGTCGGAGTCTTTGTGAGAGGACAAAAGACAAACCGTTACCTTAAAGTCACCAATCCAATGGATTATAATATGTGTGAGTGAGTATGTTATATCATATTGTATTTAATGTATGTGCAAGCTATCTTTTGAAACTTAAGTGATTCATATTTGGGGCAATTCTTAAAAAAATTGGATGTCAAAAATGATCTCATGAGTGATTGGATTGAAACTATTTTACACGGAAATGTTGAATTTTTAAAACATTAATTTGTGCTTATCTAGGTTTGGCTCATTTGGCATAAAGCCAAGCAGCAATTATGCTGTCTATATTTCCAGATTGGCAGCCATTCCTAAAGCATTTTTGGGAACTGATTTTCTTTACAGAGTATCTTTATGGCCGTGTAATATTGTCACCAGTATTATCTTCTTTAATTTAGATAATGCCAAATCAGCTCAGGTCCATTTGCACCTATTTTGTCAATAGTTCGTTCCAACAGTATTGGTTATTCAGAGTGACCTGACGAAGAGATTGGCTGTGTCCTTACAATTCAACACAAAAGAAAAAGAAAAATCATTAAGTTGTCAATGATACAGGGGAAACGAGAAATTGATACGAAGCTGTGCAATTTGAAACGAAAGTCATTGAACTTCATGGTTTAAAAGTCTGACTTGTAAATTAAGCGATTTTGTTTTAAACTGGGGACCTTTTACCTGCCTTAAAGAATAACGAAGTTTTTCTGTTACGGACCAGTCAACGGACTGGAAAGTTTGGTTTTAGGCTCCCATAATGAATTTTCTTTTATAATTCTGTAATGGAGTGAAAATAGGGAAGTTGAATGATGCTCACAACCATGCCTTCTTATTTCTGTGACTGACATCCTCAATTAAAATCTAACAATCCAGAATGGACTCGTCTCCATATGGACCTATTTTTCCAATGTTCAGTCTGATCACCTACATGAACTTATTGTAGAAAAGTCATTTAGCTGATTGGCAAACAAAATGGCATTATTACCATTAACCTGCAGAAAATGACCAAATAACTTCAACTGTTGATGATTAAAAACATTTCCAATAACTCTAAACACATAATTGCAGATAAACACCGTAGATTGATTTATTGGACTATACTCTAGTCTTCAATTTCTGACACTTGATCTCTGGCAAGCTTCCATTTACGGAAAGTTATGATATGGCCGCCATGCGTGCCTTATTGATTATTCGAATGAATAATAGAACATGCTTAATTTCAAATAAGGCAATTGTTAATGTCTGGACCATCTGTTTAATTAGCATCTGTCGTAGGTGGGTGAGTCATTGGATATATTGTATGTTGGATTATGTTGATCATATGGTCATGTTACGATGCATGGCGTGATATCTGTCGCAACATCTGTAATTATTAAAATTAAATTGTCGAAAAGCAGGCCATCGTTTAGTCTGAAGTTAGGGCTGGAGAATGTTTTCTTATAAAGCTGTATCAAATGCTAAATGTGTGATATTCATAATATAAGTAAAATATGATCTGTCTAAGGATGAAATCGACGGCAAATTCCGTTCTTTATGTGGTAGAATCATACCAAGTCCATAACAGGGGTACCAGTGCTCGCACAGCCCAAAGGGCAACGTGCTGATTTCACAGATAAGGGAACGCGATTGCACTCACCAAAAATAAATAAATAAATGCTAATAAATGAGATAAATTAAAGAATGAAAGAATTGTTTAATAGTGATCCAACGTTAAACAATGTCTTAGGCCGGAGATACACATTGTGATACAATTGTTTACAATCAATGATCGCATGCGATTTCAATAAAAAAATTACAAATAAAACATTGTTACTTAAAGCAGAGAGATAAATAATACAAAACACTGATTCATTCCTGACCAAACTGACCTTTCTGGGTGTATCAACACTTGACAGTACTCAAATACGTAAAAGACAATCGGATGCGATTAGATCGCGTCATGTGTTTTTGGTCTTGGATAGATTCATATGCTGAGATGATGCGGCCTATTGATCCGTGCGGCCAATCTCTGCTCGACTCTTCGTGTTTTGTGCGGATGATAATGAACAGAGTCTCTAACATACTGTAACATCTCATTGTCAAACTGCACATCGTCAGCTAATTAACAAATAATCCATTGTTTCACAGGCATTGAACACAATGTCGTCACATTGATTTACGCCTTTTTGTCGCTTCACGTCCACGCGGCTGAGAGGTTATATTTACAGTCGCGTCTTTATGTCGTTATAAAGGTGCCTTGAACGTGGAATAATGAAACGACATAAAAAAAAATTTGTGATGTGGAGCTGGCCGTTAAAAAATGACTGAATAATCCTTCACTTTAAAACCAGTGACAGTTCATCAATTTCCACAGAAAACATCCATGAAAAACTTTCTGGTATGAAACAAGTGAAACTATTTTCTCGACAACATGCAGAATGAAAAATCTACATTAGGTTATTGGTAGATGCGTGAATTTCGTGTTTCTGAAAAGGTTTTAAAATTGCGATCATCGCAAAAGAAGAGGAAGGGGGATAACGTTTCTTATTTTGCTGTGAATTTGTTCCTTTCGAAACATTCGCTTAACAACAGTTTGACTTAACGGTGGTTTCTAAAACGATGTTTTTCCAAAAGTGTGTCGGGCGGTTGTTGGGCTCTCTGACCCTTGATTTTCAAGTTTTCCAATAAAGGATAAATCTTTGCTAATAACCATGCATGTATTTAGCGCCATATGTGTGTGTGTGTGTGTGTGTGTGTATGTGTGTGTGTGTGTGAGAGAGAGAGAGAGAGAGAGCTGTGTCAGAACACGAGGTTGCTTTATTAACTGAGTTGCCATGGTTACTGGTATAAATTGTCAATATAGCTGGTAGAAAAGTTCGCTTCCGTTTACGGAAGATCTTCACACTGTCTTTTCTTCTCATGCAGGTGTGTGGAGTATCAATTAAATGCTTAAATCAAGATTTTCACTAAAAATGAAAACGGAATAAAACGGAACAACACATGTACATAATGTTAATATCTAAGTGTAACAAGGTGAGACAATGTCACCTTTTATTGGATAGTTGACAGATCATTTACGTAAGTGAGTGAGTGTATTATCATGTAGAAAAGGCGTGGTTCAAATGACATAGACGGATGTAGTCAAGTTTTGTTTATATCCGTCAGGTATTTTGACGTTGAACGTTTATTTATTTTAAAAAAGGTTTGCTTCTTTTAAATTGGTTTGTTTTCCACCAATTTCAAATGGTTTGAAACGTTTAGGAAATAAATGCATCCGTTGAGTAAATTGCCTAATTGGAAGATCTCGTTTTGACCTTGTAATTAAGCTTAACTTACAGGTCAAGGTCAAATACCTTGAGTCTGGCATAATGTCGAAAGGCATTTTGATCGCGGATTGAATAATGTCCACATTGTAGGACTTCACCCTGTTACTAGGCTGATCAAATCAGGTGTACTGTGATCAGAAGAATACTAATGGCTGTTTTATCCAGAGGGGGAGTTGTTTCTGTCTATGTTTATATTAAAAGGACATTGCACCAGAGACAAAATATAGTACGCCTTATTTTCTGTGATATTCTTAGAATTGGCAAGTCATTGTGAACTAAATAGTTGATTGGGCGTGGAAGTCAAAGAGAATGTTACATGTTCTATGTCTATGTATAGTAATGTACATGTATTGTATTACACAAGGACATGACTAGGTAGGTGGATGTACCTGATACTCATACTAACACACAATACTGATTTGCTATGCAGTGCGAAGTTTAACTAGATACTGAAAATCGGATGGATATTGCTGGAGGACAGAATGGCAACAGAAACCAGAAGGCGAGTTTAATACATTAAATAAGTTGTCACGACGTGACAATTTAATTCGACACTTAAGCGATACATTGAAACGGGGATGTTTGTCTATGGTATTAGACTTGTCTCATTTTTTGAGGTTCCCCATTCCCTGTTAAAGATCCTATGGCCATGAAGCAGATGAATTATATTGGATCTAATTCATGTAAAGATGTAAACGAGAATTATCCTAGCGGCTAAAGAGTCTATCGCTGGAAGAGGCAAAGTCTCCAGCCAATGAACAAGTTTGAACAGAGTTCACAGCCATGCACTCTGACCTTCCCCACCTGGTTCCAGGTCCTTTTTTTTGAGCTCATGGACGTTTTAGGTTACCCATCAAAGAAGTCTATCGATGCATGCGTGATAGACTAATGAGTACAATACTGGAAGTATCTTCGATCTACTGGGTGGATTTTGTTACTCGAGGTTTTTCCAAATTAATTTTTGTTTGCTGAATTAGGTGAATTAGTCTAATTCACCTAATTAGGCAAGAAAATTAGGCGAATTAGGCGAATTCGCCTAATTAGGCTAACAAAATTAATTTGGAAACACCTGAACTGTTGGAGTTAAACGAACCTGTCTGACGTGATGTTCATTACCACCCGTGCATGCGGAAGGTACCGTTTTCAATCCTGCCTGTCTGCCAGCCTGCCAGTCTGCCTGCCTTTTTTCAATACTTGCAGCATTAAAAATAATCAAATTTTGACTGCTATCCAGCAGTGTTAAATGTTCTGTTTGTGAGCAGTACACAAGGTCAAGGTCATCACATAGTGAACAAAGCAAAGCGGGCGGTGGGCCTGTGACTGAAGGTCATTTTTATTTCAAATGGGAATAAGTTTATTGGGGATGATCAGTTTTAACCCATGTTGTGCCTCTTGGAATGGAATTAATTTCATTCATAAAATGTGAAATAGCATACATTAAAATTCACGATATTTGCATGTTATTGATGAAACAATACGAACACAGAGTAACTGTGTACTCAGATGTGATGATACATGATTATCAATACGTAAAGTTAGGAATCTGCCCCTACTTAAACATTATCCATCATATGTGATAATCGATTGGTGTATTTGTATGGGCAGTTGAAATATTATTCTACTTGGATTATACAGACACCTGTCTTGAAGGATCGAGCACGTAAAATAATGTGATACGTTGGTAGCAATTATAATTAGAATCATAATAACTTTTCTTCATTGTCACTGTGTTCGACTTTGTTACAAAACTTCCTTAAGTATGTAAAACGACAAAAAATAACTCAAAATCAACAGCTTGGGGCGCGTGTTTAATATGCCATAAATGTTTTTGTCGTTCATAATTAAAACATAAACCTGTTTGGTGTGTTGGAGGTATTTGCTCGTGGACATGCGTGCATTTTTGTGCGCTTTTGATGATGTGTGCATGGCGCAATTACGAATTTGCTCGTCAAAAAAGTTCTCGTTTTCTACACATGGTTGTAATATTTTGGAGTAGGGCGACCAGTAAAGACTAGTCGATAGTCGAGTTGTATGTCCCGACTAGTTGATTAACAAGTTAGTAGTCGACTAGTCTTTTTCCTTGTAAGGAAATATTTCAATTTTCTAGATTTTGCTCGCATTTTGCACTGTATTGGATTATTAATAGATTTGGCAACAACTGAAACCCTTAGAATACATTTGAATAAGACAACATACCGTATTTATTCGAATACAAGCACCCGGTGCCTCGACCAATTTTTGAGGGGGTGCTTCTTGTAAAAAAAATCAATGGACCAATTTCACATGGGACTTTCATCATGGGACACCTTGAACTGTGTGAGTCCAGGACATGAAACAAAGTTTCACATTAATAGTATGTGATAAAATGTGTCAATAAATGTTCAAGTTGGAAAAAATATTTATTTCCTTCCGAAAACAGGGTGGTGCTTCTATAAGAGAGGGTGTTTGTATTCGAATAAATACGGTAAATGCTTTTACTTTTTTACACGCATTTTGCACTGCAAGCAACTAGTCGACTGGTCTAGACAAGTAATGCACCCGACTAGTCGACTAGCAAAATTGCTGTTCGTCCATGCCCTATTTTGAAGGATGTAGTGGCCATGAGCCATCCGTTGTACTGTTGTTAAAAGATTCATGGACGTATATCTAAATGTTACCTCTTTACATAATTTAGCTCCACAGTGGTATGTAGATTGGTAGCACATGCCCAAGACATGCTTTAACCTTAATATGTGCAATGAAATTAACATATCATATGCACTGAGTATTTAAATTAGCAGTGAACTTCTATGTAATTTCTTTGTTTTACGCACATTACAAGCGACATATGCTTATAAGATAATGAGCTGTATGAGAGACTTAATTTTCTTCTTGAATAGTAGAAATTTTCTTCTTAAAGTAGTAGACTTTCTTTGCCAAACAAGGAGTTAATTTGTGCAACTCTGCGTAACGTGTACAGAAGTGTGCCTCTTATCGTAGGCTATCACTTCAAGCCCGCACCAAAGTTGGGTGAGTTTACTGGTGGAAGTAAAATTGTAAAGCAATGTGTAGACTACTTTAAATTTAAGAGAGACAATTTAATGTACTTCGTAATAACTCCATCAATTTAGTCTTGCATGTCCAGCACATTTATTGGCCACAAATTCACAATACAAACAAAACACTCAACCAGGCGTTTAAAATCATTATTAAATCAATAAAAGTGATTGATTTTTACCAAGAAACTTTCAAGTATAACTCAAAGTAAAGTTTTACTCCTCTGTAACTTGTCACATTTTACCTCGAAGGTGATCGTTCTGCCAGATTGCTGTGTGGTTTGTGAAAGATTGTTTTTCAACTTGTGTTTTGCAATAAATCACAGGCAAATTGGTTTAATTTTGTCGTCATTATTATCAAATTGTTAATGCTGTGCTACCAAACAAGCCTTTGTGTTTGAAATAGTTTTGCTTTATTTGTTTACATTTTGACATAGTTTGGTTGTAATCATTGCCGCAGTAAAATGTACTACTGACAGACTTTTGTAGCATCATTTACCACGAAAAGGTCAACTATTTTATCACTGCCGACTGTAAGGTATGTGAGGCTACTTTTTTCTGCATAGACTGCACTATAGCACACAACAGTAAATCCGCACGTACGTACTGCAGCCAGCAATTAACGTTACTAACCCGTTCACTTACAAAGTCATTTATTAGAGTTGAGATTGCAAACCAACTTTAAAATAATAATGTCTTAACGTTTACAAAGAAAACCAGAGATGTATCAATGGTGCACACAAAGAAATACAGTTTTAGACGATCAACATTTCTTTGTACGACCATTAGACTTTAATTTAACAGAAAATAATCCTTCTTTGCAAGCCCACCACACCATTGACGATCACTTTGCATCTCAGCAGCCAAATTGACCTGAAAGTGGGAAAGCGCCTCTCCTCGTAAGGACTGTTTTTATTCTCACATTTTTATTCTTAATTGTTTATCCTTTTTACATCTGCAGTTTAAATGCGGTAACCAATAGCAACAGAATGACGTCGACTGTGACACGGCACACGACGCAGCCTCCTGGGGCGGGGCCAGGAAACCTGTCAGCCAATGGAAGTGTGAATGGGTCTGTGAGTGACAGTGCATCAGACACGACCCCTAGTGACGTGGAACTCACTATTCTGCTACCAGATGGCAGGACGACCACCATCACAGTGGAGTATGGGTGAGTTTGTCATACTACATTGAAAAAAATCCATTATAGTGAGACCTGTAATTTACGACCATTCTTTGGGACGAATTTTATGGTTGTAAACTACAGGTGTAATGTACGCCGGGATCCTGCGAGAATCTGAGAGATTATCTCGCAGGTGACCCACGCGCCATGTTTATCAGGACGTCATGATAAAGATGCGTAGTTTGCCCTAGAAACTGGTTAATTGTCATAAAATTGGGCTCATTTTAAGCCTCTCCGGTGTGTTTCGGGGAGCTTTGGTATTTACTTCAAAGCGAGGCTGTGACATCACGGCGTCCCTCCCAACCATTCTGCAAGGAACAAAGGTGAAATTACCCACCCATCACTCCCAAAGGGAACTTACTTGTTCGATGTGTTCATATTGGCTTACTGGCCGTATTGTTTTTTCGTTTTGCATTTTTATGTAGTTTTCAAATGTAGCCAGGCAGTTACCATGGTAACCAGTTGTTATGCATTTATCTTCTACATTATAAATCCCACTGGGATAGTGTTTTTATTGTCTAAAGTTACAAATATTGTAATAAAACAGTTCAAGGGCAAACGGTTGTTACTTGTTCATAGCGAAAAATTACCTAAATTTATATGATAATTTGGCGATTATCTTTCCCGCCATTGGTGGAGAACTTGAAAAGATGCGTGAGAAAGATGCGCAACAAGGGTGGGTCGCCAGCCTGGTAATCAGAATGTCCAGGCTGGACTCCAGCCAAGTGTAATGGAAATTACAGTTTTGGTTTCGTAATATCTGGTCACAAATAACGGTGGTAGTAAAACAAGTTTGCCTTTAAACATCCCAGCATTCCTAATGTATTCCCATTCCAACACTAAAACTCGCGCAATTTCCATAAAACTCTTGAAATGTCCCACTGAAGAAACTGAAGCTCAAATTAAAGTTAAGTAGTGAAGATGGATGCATGGGCTTTTCGCAAGAGAGTCACCAGGATGCGTTAAAATAGTTAGATCGGAGGCACCTCTCACACGCTCGGTGTGGCCGGGTCCTAAATTTGTTTCCAAAAACACCATTATCAGTGATTTAATTACAATATTAGTCAGCACAAACTACGTATTTTCACTGCGCTTTTTACTTTTATTTCCATAAACTCTAAGTAACTTAAATAAAAGTATTCGGAAGTATAGTGTTCCATATGGAACAAACAAGTATAATTTAGCTGCAGGACAGAGAGTCAGTCAATGTCCAAAAGTCACAATTCGAATGAAATGTATGTTTGAGCCCAAAGGCGAGAATAGAACATAAGAATGACTGACCTTTACAAAGGAAGGCAGCCTTACCTTTGTTGTTACAAAATATGGTACAATTCTTTCTAAAATCAAAAATCAGATATTAAGATTTTTGAGTTTTGCTGAAGACCTAAAAAACGATTCATATCTGCATTAGAAGAAATAGAGCGAGATTTTGCACGAAAGTTTATAACTACTTTAGACATTTACACAAAATAATGGAAATTATTACTTAGAAATGGAAAGAAGGCATTAGTATGTTTACTAATTAATCTGAAAGGTAGAAAGTAAAAAAAAATCTGGCAAAACAATTGAACGCCTGTAGTTCTACATAAAACGCACGCACGCACATCATGGAGGAAAAATCACCATCACCGAAAATAAAGTGTATCTGGTTGCAACTACGAACCATATGTCGTCACGTAACGATGGGTATGCTCGTTTATTGCGGACAGTCGATGCGGAATGAAGATTCTCCCGGAATGAATATCTCGCAGACTATCACAGGTTATCAATATTTCTCACTGTTACT
>JBCAUI010193750.1:0-17100 GCA_038406195.1 Haplosyllis anthogorgicola
CGCCCAAGACAGGGTCATTTAAACTAGTTTTAACAGCTAACATACGAAGGAAAAAGTGTCGTAAAAGGCAGGATGTCGCTCAAGACAGGTGTCGTTCAAGGCAGGTTCTACTGTAATAGTTAATCAAGTACAGGCTAATGTACGGCTATTCTCTTTGGACTGATTATTGAATAAATAATGCCCAAGTTAGTTAGTAGAAAGAGAAATAGAATTTTAATGTTAACATGGCTTAAGTTATCCTAATTTAGTCATTGATTTTTGCTCATGCCAATTCATCAAACCATAATTATTCAGTGCCCAAGAATGATTAAAGATGGTGTATGAAAGTGTTGTACAGTAATGTCTACACTGTTGTGACCTTTGACTTGAAGCTTTTAATAACTTAATTGACATCATTCGATACGCTTTTGCAACACCAAAAGGATCATCATGGACATTCCTTATTGATAATTGACATTATATGCACCGAGTCTTTGTTTGTATCATTATTTCTCCTACTAACCCACTAGTTCTTAGTCGTACTTTTAAGTAATAAATTGGGTCAGTTGATATTGATGATTTGTCTTTTCAGATGGTTTGTCCGTGTGGTGCCAGATCAGAACAACCTGCATTTAAACAGATGGTCCACTACGTTAGTGCAAACACTCTTGTGTAAGTATCAATTCATTAATACATAAGAATAATATATTCATTAAGAGAAAACCTGCAGGAATAATAACTCCTATCAAAATTCCCATCTCCCTGAAAATTGTAATTCCCATTCCATCACTTGTTGGTTCTGGTGAATAGGACACATTTCCTTAATATTAGCTTTGCATGTAAGAAATTAGGTAAATGTATCGATCTTGGAACCGTTTGCGATATTTGCTTGATGTGAAATCGTCATGAATTTATGCTTGTTGAAGAACCTCACCCCGATAGTATATTTAGTTTACGGCATTTCTTCAACTATTAATTTAATTTATCAATAGATAGGCAAATATTTTCAACAGTACAATCTAAAGTCCAGGAAATTAATTTATTTACGGTCTGTGATGGTAGTTTCATGTGGCTTCAGACGTGGAATTTCTTTAGTTCTTGATAATACCTGAAGAGACTTGAAAAGAAATTGTTACCTCAAAATAGAATGAAAAAAGAGAAAACATTCAATACAGTAGAAGGAGGAAGGGCGTGGTGCTTCCCAAGTGAGCCGATGCACAGACACTACTACAGAGTAAACTTAATCAATTTTGCATCTTAAATTACTTCTGAAACATTCACGCGAATTTCTTTTTCAACGTGATTATGGAGGGGCAGTTATTTAGAAAAAAAATCATTAAAAGACCCACGCATTAAACAAAATGAATGCAAATAATGTGATTGGCTTTTTTTAAAGATGAACCGTGAAATTAAATTTATCGGCAAGTGTAGTGTATTTTGAATGTTGCACTGTGATCAGTACATGTATTGTTAAAGAAGACACGGTGAATTCGTATTACTGTTTCTTTTTATAGAGCTTTCAAAACTTTTTTCTAATTGAATATCTTTGTTCAGGTACTAGGCACTCTTTCATTGTCTGCTAAGGCAAAAAGAAAGTACTCCCAGCTTGGATTTGTACTTGACAAGCACCTCGATCTTCTGATGGGGGTATTGTTTTGGTTGTCACAGAGAAAAACCACATTGTCAACGATCTACACATAAGCCCAGAAAAAGTCAATTTTTGAATATGATACATGAAAAGTTTGATAATAAGCGATCTAATGTGCGATTGTTCAGATAATTCTGGATTATATTTGTCGCACCACTTTTTGTTTTGCTAATGAAGTGAACAGAATGTAATCATTCTGTGCAATTGTGGCAGAGATGTTTTAGACCACTTATCATCCATTTATTATGCTGGAATGCTTCATAAGGACAAACTAATTTGTCAGGCTACATCAACATTTGAAAACTACATAAAGCCTCCATTATCCCAAAAAGTCACATGTGTTCTGTTAAAAATACTTTTTCTAATGGATGACATTGAGAAAGTGTAACAAAGTATCGACATCGAGAATACAGGCACCATAAAGAGGAAACAACACAGGATGCTATTCAGTAACGATACAAAAGAAAATTATGTCAGGAGTATGGCTATGAATTTATTGACTTTTTATTTTATTGATCAGCTGGACAAAGCAGTTAAAGCAGTATCAATAATTATGTCTTAATATTGGCCAGGATGTGAAAGATGCCTTCGACATTAAATAGCTCAATTACAAGATAACTTGTAAATGAATGCAATCACATTATCCTTTTATAATATTTTCATGTGGTTTCCTTTGGAAAGGGACATTTAGATAGCGGGATTTTATGAGTACTTTAATCTGAAACTATGGAACGTAGTATACTAGTTTATGCTCATAATTGTTAATCAACAGTTCAAGCAATCAACCGAGAATTCACTTAATCTTAATATAGCACGCCTAAATTGAATAAATCATTTCATTAAAAAACGCCATTAATCATTAAAGGTAAAATTCTATGCATAATTAATGCAAAAAGTTGGAGCAGCCTTTGTTCTGGTAAACCAGGTGGGAGGTCTGAACTTGCTCATCAAGTGAAAGTTTACAGTACATGCTGGTAACTGTGTTTCATATAAGGTGAAAGTGTCTGGGTTTTGTGAGACATTAAATATTGAAATATTACATTAGGGAGAAAGTTGCTCATTAAACAGATGCTTTACTATGAAAATTAGTCAGTTTTGACGTGAAATTTATTATGTTTTTATGTGACTTAAATTTGGTGGAATTTATTCCCAGACGGTATCCAATTATCCAGGTGAGGTCTGGACAACCTACAAGACTATCAATATCTTACCAGATGACAGACGTAGGTACATAAAAATGGCACCTGAAATATTACCATACTTTGTGGTAAAACTACAATCTACCTCATCAGCTGTCAAAGTTTCAGTATTTGTTTGATGAAACAATTGTGAGTTTGCAAATTGCTTTAATAAATATGAACTAATAAAAGGCTTTATGAAAGTCGCAGACTCAATAAACAAAACAAAGCTTAAGCCGAAGGCGCAATTTTAATTTTGTTTTTATGCAGTCGCAATAGCCGATGTACTGTCATGCAAATTGGTATTTGATTGACCTACCTGGTAAAATTTGATATGCCATTGTTGACAAAGTGTGCTCTTAAAACTGCTTTGTGGATTTTTGGTAGTTTTGATATTCATTTTATTTGGCTTTGTTTTGAATTACTCGTACACAAAGTACAGAATGTTTCGGAAATAGTATTTGATGAGCTCCCTTTAATTAAATGAAAATTAAAACTCTGACCTGGCATTAATAGGAATATATTAGACATAATGTTACTCCGAATTATTGCGTGCGTTATGTTATCGAATGAAATAGGCTTGTGCAACATGTGCCATTAAAAGTAATTATACCTGTATTTTAGAATTATGTCGTTATGTTTAAAAAAGTAAAACTAAAGATGAAGACACGACTTAACTAAATTTTATTTACTATTAAAAAGTACATCTTCAACCCATTTTACTCAGAAATAGTCAAATCTTCGTTGTTGAAATGTTTACCTATACTTCTCAACACAAAGGCTTTGGTCAATTAGTAGGTTTAAATTAGGTTGAAGTTATTGTAAAGAAGTTGCTTTTCCAGGGGCCCAGAAATGAGAAAATCAAGACTTGAATGGTAATGTTTGGGTACGCTTCAGGGTACACTTGACTTGAAAGACGTGCCCTTATTCCAATCTTACACGGCTAGACCAATGTTTTGTCTGGGAAGGAAACGAAAAGGCCCAGGGTAACGATGTGAAAAGTGGCATAACGATAATACAGTACTCGTAGGAAAATGACTTATGTTCTTACCTGAGCGATAATTTTATTATTTTGAGTTTTTTGGCGCATGTAAACATGCATGATTTTTTTAAGGATAGTATTGAAAATAGTACCAAGTAGAGTGGCTTGCACTTTTTCCTTTGACAACAGATTATTATTTGGTCAGTAATGTTCTTTATGTAAATGCAAAGCTAAGGCAGTTGCAGTTTCTGTTAATATTAGCAGATCATTGTGTTCATAATTTCGTGAGTTATTCAGAATAGTATTGACACAATTAGTATTTCCCCGGTGAAGACGAAGAGCAGTGTCACCTCTAGGGTAATTGGTATTCAGTGGAGAGGGTCAATAGCATTATAGCATTATAAATCGTTCACATAAAGGTGTATCATGTATCGTGAGATTAGGTAATAGACCTCCATTGAAAATTTGATTTCCATGACAAATGCGTGGCCACTTTATTTGTCATTTGCCCTGAGATTTTTGCATATTCTGTGCATGTTTGGCCTGTTTTGAAAGGCTTCCAAGATAATTATGCAAAATCTACATGTAGCCTTTTGCACTTATATATAGTACCCTCTGAAAGCCTCGTTTTGCAAAGGACCTGCTTTATTCAATAGCGAATTGAATTAGGTTTGTTCCTAACGTAACTGAAATGAGACATTCAATGCAAAGGAAGCTACTTTTATAATGCTGAAGGTCTCTGCACCTCTGAGGCATGAAATTTATGGAGGAAAATGTCTCAGGCCTATTATGATCTCTTGAGAGCTTAAATCACGATTTTGTAAAGATTCAGTATGTTTATGACCAAAATGTAGCAGTTTTTCAAAATTGTGCATGTCATTTAGAAATGGAAGGTTTGAAATAAATCAGAAGACACAATATTTATGTGCTCTTATTTTATAAATGTTTCAAATAAATGTTTTATGGAAAATGTTTTTCCAGAGAAATTACCAGTTCGCAACAATAACTTTTCACACAATATATTTATAAGTAAGATAAACACGGGAATTAAATTTTGCTTTGTGTTTCTATTTTCAGGGCGCAGGCACAACGTCTGGAGGCACAAGGGTCAGATCCGTCCCCGCGTGAACTGTTCGCACAAATGATACGAACAGCAAATTGTGAAGGAGAAATGAGAAATTGTCCTGTGAGTATCACATTCGTTTAATCGAAAGTGCAGGGTCTTAAAATAAGTTGACCTTACTTTTGACGGTTTTTTTTTTTCAGTGTTTAATGCGAGTATCTGGTGCTACACTTGATAGAGTGCTCATGTACACAATAAACATGGGCAGAATCCAAATACGAACATTCAAATTCAAGACAACATTTTGCATTGTCTTGTTTTCACTGCACTTTGTATAAGGAAATGAGGAAACCTTGCAAAGTAAAGTAAACATTACGAAAAGTAAACATTATCTTTTATGGGCATTTCCAAAAAAAAATCCCGACCGCAAACTTAGTCACCTATAAAAAGGTTTTACCCTGACTTCCAAGAAATAACAAACCAAACGAGATAGGTGTACCTCAAAGATACTTTTTGCCCGTTCCAAGTGCCTGGATTACTTTATCAGGATCTTTTCATCAGCAGATCCGAAATTCATATAGACACTGGCAATAGCGTTTTCAAAAACCAGATCCACTAAGAAAATAGACTTTGAAGGTCGAACCCAAACTAATGTTACACACCTGTAATCAGTTGTTCCATAAGAGGGCGGAAACAGAACAATTGATAATTAGGATTTAGAATAAACCAGCAAGGAAAGGGTGTTGTTGTAATAGGACAGAAACCTTTTTGACCTCGTTCCATCTTCATACATGTCTATTTAATTTAAACCTAAAATTCTTGCAAAGTGTTACATTAAAATCTCGATTTCCTAGTTGATATTAGGGATTAAAATAAATCCACAAGAATAGAGTGTTGTCATAATAGGACTGATCCTTTTGACCAATTTCCACCCACTTGCATGTCTATTTTCATTCAAACCTAAAATTGCTGGCCCCTTTGAACCCAAGTATCCAACAAGTTGCCAAGTGAAACAGTGAAATCTGATTCCAATTATTCTCATGCAGGGAAACATAGCATTTAACCCTGCAGGGAATATAAGGTTGCATTGTTCACAAATACGAAGAAAATATGTGGTACAGCAAAGCAACTTAGGCTATGAAGAACTATCTATGAGTAAAAAAGGCAGAAAGTAAAAAATCCACGACTTTTTGAGTTTATTTACAAACTTTGTAGCAATCAGTTCCAAATTGAAATGACAAATGCTGGTAAATAAGTACGTGATAATTGATATGGACCAAACCATGTATTTATTTATTCCTTTTGACATTTTACGAAGTGATTTAGAAGTTCTGTTTCAGTTTGAACCACACTGAATAAGTTCAGAGTGTCAATCACACAAAAGTGATTGACATCTTCGAAAACAACCGATCAATCAATCGATATGTTTGACTGCGGTTTGGAGGTAAACTCACCTCAAGACTAACCTTCTAAAATTTCTATTTTTGCTGGTATTTAACTATTCATTGTCGAACCTGGAAAAAAAACCCCTTCAATATCGAGTGTACTAAAAAGATCCCGGAATAGAAGGTCTGTTGTTAGTAGTACTTATGGTACCACATTGTTTAGGCTTATTATAGGGGAATATTCAAGTAATGGTAATAAATTTACCGTTTGGCAGAGGGTTTTCTTTTACATAAAGGAACGCGGCTAATAATTTTAGATGACAACGTAAAAGTGCTATTTATATTGGGTTCTACAACGCAGAACGTGATAGACTGGTGGCTGAACTATCATCCATCTCTTTGAAGCTATTGTCACTTCTGCTAATGACTATTCACCGTTCGTTATTAGATATTGCAAGGTATAATTATAGCTCAAAGACCGTACTAAGTCATGCCCTAATGTGACACTTTCCATAAAAAAAAATCTGGACAGTGAAAGGCATATGAATAAGTCCCTCGTGACATGCAGTACTACAGTTATATAAGGCTTGGAATAATAGCAAATTAACTTCATTTCCCGGTAATTATTTCTGCCTTTGGGCAGTTGAGGAAATAAGTAAGATAATTAGAAACGTATAACCAAAACGTTACGCCATTCCCAGTATGATGTTGTGTCATGTGAGTTTGACCACTTATTAGATTCTGTAAATATTGGCCGAAAAACAATTAATTAATTGATTATCATCAGCACCATGCTGTCGGCCATCCTTATTCGGTCCATAATATGCCAAGTATAATATCGATACAATTGCATGATTTCCTTGATATAAATTGCAGGGGGCAGCACCTCATTGCAAATGCTTTTGGAGTACAACGCTTCTCTTATGTACATACTTGTGCTGTGCCTCTCACAAGTTCATAGGATATATGACATAAAATGTAATTTAAACGATTAAACCTTTCAATAATTAGTTTTGTTCTATTTCAGAAAAACTGTGGAAAGAAAGTGCAAGTTATGCGAAACCTGCTTAACTGTCCTGATGTCGGTAAGTTATGCGCAAAAAGATCATTTGTCTGACAAGTTATTTGCATGAAATAATATCAGTTACAAATTCAAAACGTTAACTCTTATTTTTCATATCTTAACTGTTGAAAACACATTTTTACTGCTCGTTGAAATAAATTCTCAGTTTAATGTTTGATTTAAAATTTAAATAAAGATAAATAAATAAATAAAAACACATACATACAATTTAAACCCTTTATATTTAAACCCGTTCCCAGTTGTTTTTCTGGGGTCATTTATGAATAAACGGTTGGATAGGGTTGAATTGTCAGTTCTTTATGGAAAGTGTAGCTCTTTTCACAAGTGAGTGATTTGATGTGTTTTGATGTGGCGTCTGCACTTTGCGACGTCACCATCAATGGACTGGGTACGAATGAATATAAATGGTTTTGTGGGTTTTCCAGGTATCTTTGAATCATTAAAAAAGACAAACCTGAACTTTGGGGAGCCCCTTGAGGATTATTTATAAATGAACAACTTTCTTTCTATTGTTTATACTCATCTTGTAGTCCCTGGCGATACATATGTAAGAAATATCAAATATTGACTCAACATTTCATACTGAAAACATTGATTCACTTTCTTATTAGAGTGCCTTGAAAATCATAGATGAATCGCAGATCCCTCCCCAAGTTTAATGAAACGTACACTTCCTAGATATATACAGACAATAGCCATATCCTTTTCAATATTTGTCTTATTTAATGCGTGATATCCTTTTATTTTTACAGTCAGTATTGGTTTGATTTGGGACTCAGATCGACCGAACCTTGATCACATAAAAGACGTCGTACGGTGTATTGGGACGAATATCAGACTACCTGACGTGAGTATTCTTTATCACTTTTCTGTGTTTATACATAAGACATTTATAAAAAAAAAGTTGAATTGTTGTATGTAAACTACAAAAACTGTTATTTTAAAGAATTCAACACTTTCTTAATGTTTTTTACCCTTTTTAATTAAAGGGCAACCTTTCTGTTTCGTATCCATCTATTTGTTTGTTCTTTTACTGTAAATATCGTAAGGTTGTTGGCTGTTATTCTGTAAAGTGAAAAATGTGAAGAATTTTAGCTACCTGATGAAAACGAGCCAAGAAAACTGCCGCTAATAAAGGCCGTTTACAGTACACACTTTTTACTACCGAAGCCAGATGAATAGGACCACATTATATAAAATATAGTACTTCACCGTATAATGTACTTTTTGCTAGTTCATTATGGAAGAATAGGAGCGTATAATATGAAGTATAGAAAGTAAATAGTGCAAATTGGGCGCCAAAAGGAGTGTACATAGATCTTCGATGTCAGCAAATATTTTGTCTAAGCGTCTTCCTTCACAAACTATAGACTTTTTCTTTTTATGGATCCAAAACAGGATATAGAGACTTTTACGTGTATTTGAAAAGGATATGATGCAGAAAACCTCGTAACGGTCGTGCAATGTAAAAAAAAAAAGGAAGAGGGATCTTCCTTTTAGGGATTCAGTTCAGGGTTTCTGTGGGTTAAAATAAACTCTGTATTTCGTTGAAATCTTTAATCCGTCCGGGTTGTTTTCATTGGTTTCTGTATTGCGGAAATTGAAATAAGGAAAAATGCTATTTTGCACTATAATTTCCCCATATATTTATATTTTGAACGTATGGGTCCAATTTGATACGTTTATAGGTTAAGCGTTGTAATTTAGAAAAATAATATGTGTTCTTAAACGTTATACATGAACCAGACCATTTTATAATTACATCATTGCGTTATTTTGACGACAAGGAAATCTAGATTTGAAGTATTTTATATCCCTTCTTCACCTTGGTTACTTAGAAGTGACGGCATGTTACTGCGATATACAATCAAGCGTATTATTAATTTCACCTTATCTTTGGGTGTATTATGGAGTTTATACAGGTAGAATTACAAGTTATGGGACCAGTAATAAGTCATCGGATCTGTCAACCAAGAATGATAGCCGTACTCCTTTATTTGCCACTAACAGTGTATAAAAGGCCTATTGAATGTGTAAGAAGTTAAAACAGCAGACCCATCCTGTTTAATACCGACACGATGTTTGACTTTTTGTATTTGCCTTTTGAAATGTACCTTTTTGTACATTTCCCTTTCCTGCTTTTTGTGTGCTGATTACTTTACCTCTTTTGGGGTACAAAGGAAAGTAAATGACACTCGTCATATTGGCTGCTTTGTGAGCTTTTAGAAAAATTGAAATGGGATGGGTACAACTTATTAATTTGATTAACGGTCGCCTAAGGTAGTCAACTTAAAAACTTCAATAAGTAATAGAAATGGGACAGTTTGAAAGACTTCTGTTTCGTGTAATACGCAGTATGTTGAATTAGTGCAGTCAAGAGAAGGTAAATTGTAAAATGTAAAAGGTCAGAGTTTATCATACAGATACATGTAATTACAAATCAGATTTTTAAATGAACAATATTTAAAATGTTGGCGTAAAGGTTATCTGCCAGCGGACACAGTGACTATATTGTTATTAACACAACAAATATTGTACTGCGATTAAAAACTATGGTGCAGATAAACAGTCGCAGAAGCAAACATATTGATACATAACAAACGTTATAATTATGGTATTGATGAAAAAACAGAAAACTCAAAAGGAAATGAATGTCAGACAGCTTTACATACAGTTGTAACATATGTGAAATATTGTTAATGATAGTGTTGTAAAATTTTATCAAAGTATCTGAATACTTGATCAATATGATGTTTGAATGCTTCAGCTGTTACAGGACTTGGTGCCAAATATTTCGGGCTGGGAGAAGGAAAAATTAAGTGATCAACGTATTAATTTAGAGTAAATATGAATCGGTTTGAAACTATCGGTGTAAGGGGACGTCTTAAATCTTTCGTTTGTAAGGTAGGGATTAAAGCTGTATTCAAATCATAGTTAAATGTTTTCAAAAAATACAAACTTCCGTCTTGATCCCCCAAATGCTGAACTTGTATCTCTGAAAGGAATAAATATCATTGTGAATATTTTATCAGCCACACACAAACTACTAAGTGAAAGTTACCTTGTAAAAGTCATGTTCTAATGATGGATTGTTCCCTTTATGAGCTCTAAATCTTTGCTTATCTTAGTTATTGCTACTTGTAAGGGAATGAAAATCGCCATGCATTGTTGAGAACATGGAAATTTGAGAGAAATTTATTGAATATATGACCTAATTCAGTATTTTAAGCGAAGTATCTACGTAATAAAGATAATTTGGACGGTAAAATTCAGTGATGAATCTTAAGAGGACAAATGTTTTACGGAGACATTGAATTAATACACTGGTGTTGGTATCATGAAATAAGGTAAGAAAAACTTTTATGTTAAAAATTTCATGTCGTTTAAATTGAGATTTTGAGGGACTTCAGACTCATAAATAGTAAACAATGAAAGTTAATGCAAACAAAATGATTTCTATGATTTTATTTCCAAAAAAAGTTATTTTATATCCAAACAAAAGGCAATTTCAGCCCATTGTACTGGACTTTCAATTGTAAAGTTATAAATTATTAAAGATAATTTTAGTCGCGCTCGAGTGTGGGCCTAGTTATACAAATAAATGCAACGATAATAGCGCAATCACATATGGAGTTTGCATGTTTCCTGGTATTTATAATGCAACTGGGAAAGGGGTAGGCTTCGTTACACATGCATGGAGGTGTTTATTATAGGGTTCGTGCAGGAAATATCGAATCAGAGAAAATCGAAGCCCACGCCATGATAAAAACTATTTCAAATCAGTTGTTATTGTTTTAATTAATATAAGGCGCACTTTGTATCCTTTCCTTATAAGTCTCAAAGAAAAAAATAAGAGAGACAGTAATTTAACTAGTAGTGACACTACACTTGATTTCTTTGGCCATTCGACTTCATTGAGTGATATTGAACTTGGTGTGGATGTAAAAATCTACCTACAGACCAACTTAATCACGGCCGAAAACATTACCTGTGTATTTCGTGAATGAAATACAGTTGTAGTGTCCATTGCACATGTTACTGTATATTATGATCATAATGGCTCATCATTACCCATCTGTTGTGCCTAGTCATATATTCCTAATGTTGCCAAAATGAGTGAGATTATTGTGGGTTTTAATTGACTAGCGCCATATGTTGGACATGGTGAGGTGCTTCGTGAGGTAAACGTCACAAAGCAATTCCTGGCAATTTATGGTCTGTTTACATGTACGTCACGCTTTGGTTTGTATAATTGAACATTATGGTTGTAAACATAAGGATTAATTGGATTTAATTCGCTGTGTGTTTCCTTGGTAGATTCCAAGAACCTTTTTATGAAGTACAAACATATCCCCCGCCTTTAAAAAAACTTTAATGTAAGAGGTACAACCATGTAAGGAGTTACAGGCTATGTAGTAAACAAGTATATAATACCTCCAGAAACAGGATATCATACTGGACAGTTTGTCAAACTAATAGGGTCAAACTTGGTGGACATAGAGTGTTAGATTTCCTTAGCAAAATATTTCACACGTTATAATCAAAAATATGATTGACACTGTATATTTTTACAGGTTTTACCATCATTTGTAACCTTTGAAAGGTAATATAAGTTGACTGACACTAGCTGACACTGTTTATTTCTCGTTGAAAATCGCAACCAATGTTTAACAAATGGTCAGACTGTCAGTTTGCAAGATTCAATGGCGACTAATCCTGTCTTGAGGATTCTCAGATTACCCCTTTATGCAATATGATTTTCTGAGTACGTAACTTTACCCAGATAATAGGAATAGTGGCATTTAATCGTTTATAGTTTTACATGCATTTAATGCAGTATAATTTTGATGGCGATCACATGTATTCAGTGCTGCATTTGTTGTTTTGGATTCAGTCCTGGCAACACCACTGACCATATTCAACGGACGTCACTGGACAAGTGCAGCAATCTGTAAATATGTTTATGAACACATGCCATTGTAAAATAAAGATGAGGCACCTGAGTCAACAACAATATGTCCTACAATTTACCATATTGTATCTCAGTTTTGCAAACACAGCAATAGTGCTTTATGTTACAGTGTGCAGTTGACATGTACGTTTTCATCTTTTTGATAAATAAATTCAAATCGTAATTTAGTTGAAAGAATGGCATTTGTAATGTAATTGTGTGCAAATACCTGAAACAAAAGGCAAAGGGAAATAATACTTAGTACAAAGCAATTGAAATTTACCACTGAAAAGAACATATTAGAGGAAATTAATGCATCACTGAAACTTAAGGTAGGTTTTCATGTTGAGTGCTTCAAATTAATTCATGAGGGAAATAATTAGAATGCGACGGATAATGGTAAAATTTACTGTATTCAAGTTTCGAGTGTTTTTCGAAGTACAAGTGGTTGCAAAGAATTTCTATGAAGGTAAATTAAATGCCTTCAATTTGTGACAGTGTGTAAATTAATTTGTCAAAGGCATAATAGGAGCAGTTTCTGCGTAAAATTATTGCAGGTAAAAACTAGAAACAAAAGTATTAATAGCAAACAGCAAAAGGTACATTCCTCTTCAGTTTTGGAGTGGGTTGTCAGATGTTTTTAAAATGGGTATGGCTTAAAATGTTTCCCATATGAAATAGGATTACCTTACTGGAAAAAATTAGATAAATCAACATTTCCTGCTTGTTGTAAATACAATGCACATATATTGTGAATGTAATGAAATTAGTAAAAGGCAAGTCGCATTGTGATTGGAAAACAATACTGCACATTGTAGTTGTAATATGAAAAAAAGCAAAATATATTACACGCAGTTAATTTTGCTCATTGGTAACTACCGCATCAATGACAGATGTCGAAAATTAATTTGATGAGCTGTCGTCACTAAATAATTAAATATGGTCTTACGTAGCAAACAAAAGATTTATTTTGGCAAAAACCATACCTTGCACACTTCCATTTAGTTTGAAACAAGACCATTGTGTAGCCACTGTAGGCGTTGCATGATGAGCTAACATTTTTCATGAAATTTTCATCGTAGGTTAATTCTTCGTTGTTTTGAAATTAAGAGATAAAATCGAGGTATATTTTCAATTTAACTGGGTAATGATGTCCTTGAAAAGTGAGATGGATATAAATTATTCAAACTTTTAAACTAATTTTCAATAACATACAATATTTTCGTGTGCAGCAGGCTTGCGCACCTTATTAGATTTGTTAGAAAATGCGCACTTTTGTCACGAATAAATTAATCATGGCCATAATTAGCAAGATAATCGTGGAAAATAAAAATAGGTCAAAACTTGACATTTCGCACTCTAAAAAAGATCGATTATGACTGGTTTTGTCATAGTAACGGATTTAGAAAATCCGCTTTTCTGTGAACGTTATTCATAAGATATTTGAAGCTCGTGAGAAATGAACGGTGGGGAATTACCGGGGCGCGGCCAGTTTTGAAGTGGAGCCTTTGGACCGGAGGGCGATGTCTGTGTGGACATTGCCGTTTCGACCAAAAAGTACCTGATATTAATCCTGACAAGAATGAAGATTTGATGGACTGGTTTTTTATTCTGCTCACATTGTTGATATAGAAGGAAAGGATTTTATTTATGGGTGCGAAGGTTGTAAGCCTCCTTAAGGTCCGAAGATAAGAGGATGAGTCATGCGCTTGCATTAGACGGTATGCACGTCGTATATCTGCGGTAAGGTGAGTCGACGATGTGAAATTTCAATTTATTCCAGGGATATTTAATTCCTTACATCATTTATAATCAAGCAGCAGGGAAAGTGGCTCTTACCAGCGGAGGCAACAGGTAGCTGTCTGCATGTCTTCAACATTAGCCAGATGAGTCTCAACGAAAAAGTGGGAATAAATCAGCTTGATGACATTCCTTTTGAATGTTGCATAAAACGTTGGTAATAAGCGGCTAATGTGTTAAATACACGAAGAACAAAAAGGGCCATCTCTTTAAGGGTTGGCACTCTTTAGGCTTTGTGCGTTAAAATTTAAAGAGCGAAGAGCATCATTCTTCGTAAATGGCATTTGATGCACACGACACGACACTGTGAGGCAATCTACCTTATCGTGGATATCTAATATCTACCTGGCTACAGCTGCAGGCAAGCTGGCACATATTGAGGGAAAATCATTTCCACTAGGAAGTCGGTTTCCAAGGCAACGTAAAAAGGGGACATTTTTGTTGTTGTGTCCGTCCGATTTTATGGTTGTTGGGACAACATGATTTGGGCGGCTAATGGACCTCGTTTTGGCAGCGCGAAAACAGGTGTGACAATATAGCAGTGTTGCTGAGGACGTGCATTTTCGTAAACATTTGTCGCCGTGAAAAACATTCGGCAAGAACTGTAGAGAGAAAGAGACAGAGCGAGAAGAACCATATTAGACAAACATTTGTCCTTATGTGTGTACATTTCTGCAAGGTGTGCAACTAAAGCAGTAGATTCATCAGTGCTGGTAGACAATATTGCGAAGTGAAAACCACTGCTTCTGGCGTGTATTGAAGCTATCGGCAATTTGTCACACGGATGATTACAATCACGGCAAATATATGACTCAGATAGGTAAATGTTGTCTTTTTTTTAAACCTTATGCGGTGGCTAGCAATTATTGAATGTGGGTTAAATGTTGCAATCAAAGCAGGTTTGTTTTCCATGGCTGGGATTTTTCACTGGTCATTACACACATAGAATTTTGTAGGTCACTTGAGTCAAGTACAATGATGCTAATGGGCTTGCATCACACCTGAGATAGTTTAAGGGTGTGAGTCAGATTTGCGACTAAGTAGGTTTGGCCAGGTACTTGATTTGGAGGTTTTAAAGAGGTATAAGGGATTAAAACGGCGTGGGTTGATTAGAGCCGCAACTTTTATTATAGAGTTCACATCGCAGAAGTGAAATCCTTAAATGTCAAGATGATCCTCAATTAAAGCATTACTTCTATGATGTATTGGTATTAATTGTCACCTACACATTCACCGCATAATGTGGATTCGGCACTTAATTCGGAATAAACCCTTTGATCAGCCTTGGGGAAAATCTCGCTTGCACTGTATCATTATATCGCATTGCATCGAACTATGGACATAAAACAGATTGCATTCGGCGTTCATTCACCGGCGAAGTGACAGCTTTGTGTCCAGATAAAAAAGGTAAATGCGCTTTTGCTACTTTTTTGCCCAATAAGTCACTTCATATTCGTTTTGACGGGCGTCTCGCCCAAGGTTGCAGACAGACTATTATTTGCGACCAAACTGGGTCAATCGCAGAAGATGATTACCGTGTTTGTAAAATAAGACAGGTCTTTGATGTGCGTTCAGCATAATTACGAGATGTCTGGGTGTTTCAATTTGGACTAGTTTTGCAGGTCAGTTACGTTATTCTTATGAAGCTGCGTACTTCCATAAAAGTAGGGTTACTTATTGTGTAACGAGAAATTAAAAAGGTTCAGGGAACATAAAAGTAGTGTTTTGTGTAACATAGGTTCACAAACACTTTATACCAGGGATTTTCAATTTGTAAAAGTGTTTCAAGCTTCTTCTTTGCCTTTCAACAGGGGAACAACAGGTAATGCAGGTTTTGTAACAAAAGGAAGAGTGACATGTGGTGTTACATTTACAAAACACACACACACACACACACACACACACACACACACACAAACTCACTCTCTTCTGCTGTTACACTGGTGCCAGTAAAATGTCTGAAATTTCTTTGTATCTCGACAAAAATTAAAAAAAAACTACTTGTACCTTTGTTTGCAGACACAGACATGACTGTGACATATTGCCTGAATTTTTATCTTATGTGTAATATTGATAACTTATACAAATATGTAATTGTCGTTGCAGTTGTTCCATTCTGTTCACGACGATCGTTGGGCTCAGTCTTCACAGCTACAGTTGGTGGGCGTGGTCTGCTACTATGGCAAGCATTACTCGACTTTTTTCTTCCACTCGAAGATGAACAAATGGATCTACTTTGACGATGCAACTGTCAAAGAGGTACGTGGTTTCCTTTTGACATTTCTATCTACAACAGGTATCGTGCAGAAATTATTGATATATTCTAAATATATCCGTAGCGCATGTTAAAGCAAGAGTTCCCGTTCTATATCGACTTTAACATGACATGCGAATGTCAAAAAAGGAGTGAGCTCAGGGTTTTCAACCAGCTTTCGTTTGTCACTTTGGAAATTGTACAGACAAGATCCATTTAATACGACTGAAACACTCAGTTACGTTTTCAACGGTATTGTTTAAATCCAGGTTATTTGCTTAGGTGGCGTGAATGTAACGAAACTAGTTTCCTTCCTTTTCTTGCTTTGATAAACTAAACCGAATGAAAATGAAGTTCCAGATTGCTCTATTTAGGCCTCAGCCCTATTGTCATGTAATACTGAACTCGTTTCCTTCATGCACAGAAACATAAAAGGTTTTTAATAATTTTTAATTAATCTTTACATGTTAACATCAAATTAAACTTATTACGTTACTCTATGTGGTATCACACAACTTTGTAACTCGCGCGTGGTTAAATTTACAAAGTTACTCAATTAAGCCTTTGAAATCGTATTATAAAGGGATTTTAATTAAATTTGTATCATGAAATATAAAGGGACACATAACGTTGTAACAGTCTCATTTTCATGCCAGTCTGAAATTCATGCCGCATAAATAGTTGAAATTTGCGTAGACAGTCATGGAAAGTTAGTTTTCACATACTTTGTGTTGGTGTTACCTAACATTTCTCCAAAATAGATAAATATGGTTTGC
>JBCAUI010193861.1:0-17098 GCA_038406195.1 Haplosyllis anthogorgicola
GTTGAGGAATGAGTCGAGACCCCTAAAGGAAAGGTATTTACACGGACACAGACATATGGAATACGTGTTCGTATGTATTATTATGTTAATGGAACCTATAACTGACAACTAAAAATCTATACGTATCACATAACTTGTAACACAAAGAGCAATAAAGGGATATATTATTCGGAGCATCGACTCCCCAAACTATCAACCTGAGTTACTTTAAATTTGTTCGACCGAAGTCAGCGTAGTCGTGATATCTTAAAAAGCCACAACTTAATCTGTGTCTTCCCGACCTGAGTGTTGTCTTGGTGAAGCATCGTTGGTCGCGAGCGACTCGGAAACCAGCGCCGCGACGCTCCATGAGTCATAAAAAAAAGTGTCCGTTTGTTTTATTTTATTTACTTTTAATCACTTATTTATTTGGAAAAAGGAAATATACAAATTATTATTTCTGGTTGCCATAATTTTTTAAACCCATCAAACTGGCGAAACTTGACCATTGATTGAGTCAATGACAATGGTCTATGTCATCACAATTTCACGTGCAACATCATGACACAATCAATTAATACACCATTCTTTTCGACTATCACGTCGTCTACTTCAATTAAAACATCACAACTTTGTAAAAAAAAACAATTCATGGATATTAGATCGAAGACTTCCTTCGGCGACACAAACCGGTCTTAGATTAAATATCACTAAATTAAAACCAATAGCCAGTGAATGATGTGGATTCATACCATCAAAGAGAAATATACATGTAAGGTCTCCACGATATTTACAGAGACGGCATTATTGTCCATAAGTACGCTTACACTCGCATAAAGAGTAAAATAGATAAAAATTACGATGACAAAATACCTTTTCGTGAAAGATGGTCTCCATCTTGAAATTATATCACATTCCAGAATCTTTAAGCCTTACAAAAGTCAGAATTTGTCCCTTTTTGTAAAAGTTAATCTGGGTGTAGCATTTCATAAAAAATATGATTAGCAGATGCATAAAAGAGTTATCAGCTGAAAGCTGGTCCCTAGACAATAGGCAGGAGAGAACCTGCCTGAGCATTTGACCTGAGCCTCGTTGAGACTCTGTCTTGAGATTGCCCTAATGAGCATGCACACTAATTATTAAGCTGTATTTGTGGCAAATACAGATGAATACAGACAAATACAGATGAATAACTGAAATGAACTTGTTTCTGATATTTCTTTGAAGCAAGCCATCTACACTAGTACATGCACATGATTATTATATATTTGTATATATGTTTCAGGCCTTAATGTTATTACCTGCTTAATATCAGGAGGTGCAGAAGATGCAATCATCAGATAGACAGGTCTTTGTATCACACTTTTTGCCAATTCCACTTGACCAGAAAGGCCTGGAATGAAAGTCTCCTTCTTCTTTGCAGGTTTTTGTGTGTTGCCTTTTCAGGATTCCTTCAATAGTTTTTCTCTTTGTGCTAAATGCACTGTAGGATGTGTCACTTTGTAAAAATTGATTACTCACAACCCTATTATGATTATTCATCTGTATTCGTCTGTATTTGTCCATATTTGTCTGTATTTGCCGCAAATACGGCTTAATAATTAGTGTGCATGCTCATTAGGGCAATCTCAAGACAGAGTCCCAACGAGGCTCAGGTCAGAGTCCTGCAAAGAATAATCAGAAACTTTGACGTTTGTATGACATATACTTACATAGCGTGATCGTGGGAGGACCCAACTTTTTCTCCCGACATGCAATGCTTCCAAGATGTCATCAAGTTGACTACTAACATGAGGTTTCTAGTTTATTTCCTATTATTAATGTATTTTTTAAATGCTTCTGCTGTTGTAAAATGTAATAATCCAACTGTAAGTAACTTATAGATTAGCGCTGAAAACTTTTCAACAGCTTTTTCTGTGGTACAAGCGTAATAGACTATTAAGATTGTTTACAAGAAGTTTCTTTTATCATGTTCAACTTCTCGTAACAGAAGTCATGTCAGTGCCAGAGTGACACATGCAAAGTTCCTGAATCAGAAAAACATTTGTGAACTGCATATTTAAATATCGATAAAAGTTAGGTGCTTTCGCAAGGTAACTGAATTACAATAGTGGTTCATGCATTGGTCAGGATTTTAAATTTGTCAACCAAGTGAGGCTGAAATAAAGTTATAAATTTAAAGTTATTCACTTTTTTGTTTTCTGATGTGTGGTTGACAAGTTTCCAGCCAGGAACTCACTCAAGACCTCACCCAACCTTGGTGTGAGCTATCCCACAAGCGAACATCACCGCATGGTGATGACATTAGTGGCATCTCCACTTGGTGCACTCCGTTCCTCTCACATAACTGTTCCAATTTTACACCTTGGTGAGGCTGTGATTTACTGAGACACTGCCCAACTTCTACCATGTCCTGGAATCGAACCCGGGCCACCTGTGCAGTAGCTCTACATGCTAACCGCTACACTACGAGGTTAAAAAAATTGTTCGGGAGTTGACTCGCATCTGAACAGTATTTTTTTTCAGTTTTTTGGATGATTGTACAATCCACATGTGAAGGAGAAGCAATTTACTGAAGATTAAATGTTTAGGCAATTTACTTTAATTAACAAAACCATGCCATTGAGCAAAAGTAGCTAAATTGGCAGGTAATTTTAATTACACATTATAAAGGTGGTCGGCCTCAGTTTATGTACTTTAATTTTAGCCAGGAACGTTTGGTGTCAGAGGCTCGCCTTATTTGGTCCATTTGACCAACTGCTTGAAGACCAGACCCACTCAAGGATTTGAATTTTTTTCCCAGCGAATACAGTTTAAACCTTTGGCCCAGCATATTCAGGTCATAATACATTTGAATGAATTTTATTGATAGGGGAAAAGGAAGGTCATTAGCGAGAAATAAGTGATTTGTGATGTTGATTGTGTGGGTGGGTGTGTGCACGTAGATGTGCATGTATGGCCCATGTAATCTATGTTTGCACTAATGACAATTTTTTGCAATTAGTGTACTCTCATTATTAGTTCCTTTTAATGGTGGAAGTATTATATCATAACTTCAGAAGCCAATTGTCCTGGTAGTTTATCTTGAGAAACCTAAGGTCAGGTCCTGTTAGATCAACATATAAACATTAACTCCCTTGAAGAGGTAAAAAAAGGGAGTGTGTATCAGTGAACATTCCGTAGGATTGCGTTTTCAGTGTGAAGTATTTGCCTCCCAATTACGTTAATAATACAAACACATCAAACGCCAATTAAACTTTTAATTGTACTTTGAAGAAAGGCAGGCCCAGGATAAGAAGTGAGCAACACTTTTAATTGACAGTCATCGTTATTAGTTTTATTTGAAATAATTGTGTCTTCTGCGAGATTACTGTTTTTGGAAATCTATTTGGGAGTCTATATAATTATCAGAATCAGTGTGAATAAGATTAGGAAAACTTCACAGAAGATTCACACCTATTTGGAACTAAATAGTATTATGGTATCTGATTATAGTAGAGTACCGTAAAACCGGTTCAGCGGCCATCCTCTCTTTCAGATAATGGTCGTTCATAAGAGGTAGTCATACAATAGAGGTATGAAATAGAATTAAATTTTCCTGCTCAGTTGCAAAGTAGCTATTTGTCAATCATTTTCGCATACCAAGATCTTTGAAAGTTAGTTTATTTATATGAATCAGAAAAGTAGGTAAATACGCACTTGTGGCAATCGTTATAAAAAGGTCTGTACTCTTAAACAGCGTGATTGTAGTTTTGAAGTTGTTTATACAATGAAAAAGTATTGGAAGTTGCAGCTTGTAGTCGGAAAAAGGTAGATGGTCGTCGCAAATGATGTGCTTCACAGTACGGCCAGACCTTTTTCAGATTTACTGTGTTGTTGATTGTGTCCGGCTCAGTATTTCGGCTGTTTACGGTCAGTTATGCGTAGATACGTAGTGGGAGATTGTTTATCATCCTGATAAAATAAATTTCCTGATAGCAACCTCCCTGAAGAAAATTTAATTGAAAATGCAGTCGGAGATTTCAAACTTATTATAATTTTGGCACATTAAAGACATACACAGAACCGTATATTTGGTGTTTGAGTATTTTTTCCGATTGAGAGTAAACAACATATGAAAGTCATTGACTAATTTGGTAATACAAACAAGCGTAAGTTTGATCGTATTCGACAAACAAAAGAAAGATTTGATTATTTGCATTGCAGATGCTTAACGTAGTTAACCTATTTTATCATAACTGACCATTCTTTAAACTCGATAGAACCAGTTCAGTGAATGTGAAGCTGAGTAATCTTGTGAATATCTGTCTTATTTTTTCCTCGTATCAATCTCGAGCAAGTCAGTTTTGACATTTAGTTATCAATATGCCCTTTAATAAGTCATTAAATGAAATGGTTTACTTTCTTTCAGCGTTAGAAGATATTGTGATACAGGAGGGATTTTGACGAAGATGGTAGAGAGATAGGCAACAGCTCAAAATGTTTGAGAATGAAGCCAGGATGGAGGGCGTTCAGGGGCGCTTCCCTTATGATGATCTTCATTTGCATGACACATGTACTCATGCAGCAGTAAGTCACAAATTACTTGAGTCATGGAGAGAATAATATGTAAACAAATACACAGTATAACTTGGGTTTCAAAAAAGTGCAGTAGGTAAGCATCTGTACTCAAAGAAGAGAATAGAATGTAAACAATTGTGCAGGAACTAAGTTTTCGAAAACGTACACAACAGACATATTTATTCTTCATTTGTAGAAGATTAAGTCATTGAACAGGCGAAGGTCTGCTCCTGGTGCAATGCTGCTCAAATCCTTTGGGAAGAGGTCGTCTAGGTAAATCATCTCGTATTTACGGAAAATAAATGGTATCATAGCTTTAGTAACGATACGAAATTTCTCAAAATATTATCACTGTATTTCACTAATTGAACTAAATGTTATTTCAGTGCTGTAGCCCAACTGCCAGAGCTTGCCCCGTCCAAATCGCCACCACACGGTATTCAGGAACACAGAACATATCTGCTTGAAGGACATGTCCACCTCACGATCGTTAGTATTATGGCACACTTCATCTGGCGTTATGTAGATACCAGTTAACTTTGCTGTGCAACAACGTATGCTAAGTAGAATTTCCGAATTTGTGTAATTTTTTATGAGTTTTTAAATTACCTAATATGAAAGTTCTGATTTCATTACAGGGACTACAAACACAAGAGCGCTACTTTTTTCTATTCAGTGATATACTGCTTATAGCAAAACAGAAGTAAGTAATACATCGCTAACTTCCATCGTTATTATTCTTATTCATATTCTTATTCTAATTTACAAGAGTGTATCATGAAGATCATACCTTTTACATGCTAACATTCACTGCATTCACAGTAACATGCATTCTTTGCAGGTCGAGTACCACATTTAGACTCAAGAGTCGCATACGTATTTGTGAGATCTGGCTTTCCAATTCTTACTTTGACGAAGTGTCAGAAACCACAACACCCACAGACAGATCATTTGTGATTGGCTGGCCGACCACCAATATGGTTGCAACGTTTGAAACTTGTGAGATGAAGGACATGTGGTACAACAAAATTAGAGAGTGTGTATTATTTTCTTCTATTTAGTAGTATATAAGTACAGAAACAGTTCTTGAATCTGAAGTGACTCTAGAATGGCATAGATAAAGAAGAAGTGGGATCAGCCTCTGTGTGCTGTGTAAACAAACTATGGCACCAAAGATGTAAGATAGAAGTGTTAGCTGGTGGGACCACTCATTGTTCTATATTCGTTCCAAGGATGCTCAAGTTTGACAGCTGATACACATTAAACGTTTAAAGCATAAACCCGAGTGACAGTTATAGCAAAAAGTCTTTCTTTTGTAATTTAGACAAATCAACGAAGGAAAGGAGAATGAACAACCAAGGAATGTGATACTGAGGGTGCTGAATAAGGAATACGAAGGTCCTGTGGTGAGTACCAGTTCCTTATAGTGTTTTCTGACTGAAACAGTTTGCTAATTTGTAATAGAAACCTTATAGAAATGAAATGTGATCATCACACAAGGCTCCAAACTGAGTTGTAGGCATCCGACTGATATACTGTGTGTGTGTTGCATTTGAGAATTCCTTAGTTAAACACGGACTAAACATGCGCTTTTGAGGTGTGAGTGGATATGGAGTGACGGGAAGGGCTGAAGAATAGTTTGTTGTCCTGGTGAGCGGGACTAGTTTAGTTTGCAGAACACTTGTCGAAACATGGTCAAAGTAAATGAAACTATTCGTTTCATTTTGAGTACTTTTAGTTAATGCTTTCATCACAGTCAAATTTTTGACCGGTAGTGATCAATGAAATATTAATTGAGTATTTTTTTTAAAGACACTTGAGGCGTCGTTGTAACTGGGTAGATTACATTTCTTGCCACACTTTGAAATCATAAATGTTAACTATTTACACACTTTACACTTTGAGTTATTTATCGCGGCACTTTAAACTTCTGTCAGTGAAATCTAAACAGTAAAGGAGACTTGCAAAGCGAAATCTAGTTTGGCTGTTTTGTGTAGCTTTTGCTTTCTTGTACCGCTTGACCCACGGAGCCACCCTTTAGAATAAACCTGATTGGAGAGAATGCCAAAGGGTCTGGACTATTGAGTGTTTTGTTTGTGGATCTTTCAATAAATGCAAACGGGCTATTTCTATGTGTCATCACATTGTTTGATATCCTTGGTCCGCATTTCGGACGGTACATTTTGTTCGGTCATATTGTGTGTTCGTTCCGTATAAAAATCGTCGGTACATCGTCTGTAGTTTGGCGAGTGAAAGAATTACTAATTGTCACGCATCTGTCAAATCTATTTTAATTCAGTCAAAAGTGTGGAAATAGTCGGAAGGGATATAGAAAAGTAGGCTAAAATTTCTCCACGATACATATGGTATCCGTGAGTTGAAAGACAAGAAGTAAAAGCAGGAAACGATAAAAAAGTTAATTAATTCTATTCATGTCCAAACGAAGGCCACAGTTCTAGTTTGTCCTCTATGCTGGATATCCAGGCCATATCAGAGTCAGAAAATGGTCAGTTGATATAGCTACGTTTACATTAGTATGTATGTATATATCTATCTGCATTGTTCCCATGATTTCTTTTCTAGAACTGTATACACAAGACAACAATAAAATGTGAGCTCTTCTGAGAATTATTTTTTCTACGTATTTAGTTAATCTGTTGTACGACATTCATTTGACACTGGTTATTCTAGACCTGTTTTGACAAGAGAATAATTAATTTTCTTTCCTTGATAAAACACTTTTTGGGAGTGTTTGGTATGTAAGTAATGGAGCGGTTCCGCTTCTTATTGTTGTGACATATTATTTTGAAAAGTGTGCGCACAACATTTTCTCAGATGTAACATTACATCTGCCCTCTTTTAATATATGGTGATTAATGTGTTGTTTGTTGTTGGGAGATATTCGTACGAAATGTTTGGGCCTAAATTTCGCGACATGACAGAGGCTGAATGGAAACGCTATCGGATCATAACTTGACGAAGTTTGACGAATTGTCGCTTTTGATATGCTATTCGTCGGAAAACGTAATTGTGCTTCGCCTAAGTTGCATGGCCCACTACGTATTACACAAAGAAATATTACTCTGTGCCCAGCTTTAATTTGGGATCGCCAGACTCAAGATCACCAAGACTTCCACACACGGTAGTTACAGACGACACCTACACAGTCACACAGATCTTAAGGGGAGAAGTCTTTGAATCTGAGAAAGGAATCGTGATAACGATTACAATTCAACGTGTCACAATGTGGTAATAGTAAACTTCCTATGACCACCTTCGTTCTAAAATAAGCCAAAACTGTACATGTACATGCACTTGTGGTTGGTATGCAAGTTACCGGAACCTTAAGTCCATACGTAAATAGAAAGAAGCACTGACATTGAAGATTTATGTACTTCTTTCTACCTATTTGTGAGGTCACTTAATAATTTTTTGTGTTATGGTGATTACACATTAAGGAGGATCTGCTCCGGTAAATGCCGTGTGATAAATGCTGTTTTCATGGCTCCATTCACACTCTGAATTAAGAGATTTAGTTTAAGAGTTTCATCATGTAGAAGTAGGAGTTTAAACTTAGTAAGTTTGATTAATAAGCTCTTTTATGGCAAAGAAATGGGAATTTAATAGATGGTTTCATCTTTTAAGCCTTATTTTTATATCCTATGAATGATTACGTATTTTTTCTAATTAACTCCACCACCACCACCACCAATATGTTTGGGTGTTTGTGTATGGGAACATGTTACAGCAATTTTTCTCCCTTATACGTACATGTATGCTCATAATGATAAAGCCCATTTTTGTATGCTAAGGTGTACTCAAATTCATGTCTCTTAATCGCCCACAACTCATTTGTACAAGAGATCAAATTTCGGAATCTATTTTAAATTTGGCAATCGGTTCAGAAAATATAATTGTTCATCCGATACAACCTCCATTGCGCATAACTGCAAAACGAGTGGAAACATCATAGACCTTAGTGACAATATTGTTTTATTGTAGTATTTGATTTATGTCCTGACAAGGAGTCAGTTTCAATGCACTAATTACATGTAGTAAATACAAACATAATGAAAAACTGAAATAGTAGACAATACTGTAATGAGCTAATTTGCAGCGAATGGTATTCGAGATATTTCTGATTTGACTTTTTACTCGAGACCGTGACAGTAGCGCCGCATTAGATTGAGTCAATAATTGTTCATAGCTTTAAAAGTGGTGGACAATTAGCATTACACAAAATATCAGACAAAATATTGTTAATGCTAACATATATTGCATATATTTTCAAGACGTAGATTTAGCCAGACAGAAGACGCTCTCCATTGCAATCCCACTCTCTCCTCTAATTCTCTTATTGGAGACTTTTGATAACAAAAATACCAATATTGTATGTTTTTCCTTTGCATGTATCACGAGTATCACATGCATCAGGGTTGCCCACGAACGTACCACCATTTTTCCCGATATTGCGGGTATAATCACTTTAGCACAAAAAAGCCAGGAATGTTTAGCCCCTTTGATTTAACAGCTATATTTTTGGAAAAATTACAATAGATTCGCAAACCATTCCATATATTTATATGCCGACTTCTAAAGGGGTTTGTACTATTGCTAATGTATGTGATAGATAAGTCGTATGACAAGCACTTGGGGATTACAGTATGTGTAGTTTTGTCACGCAGAGCACAGTATATGCGAATTTCAGCCGTCCACAAGAGCATAAAATGTATGAAGTATGTGTGCGTCGGTGCGTGGAATGACGCTGAGCTGAAGTGAACGTTAGAAATATGGCCAATGCGAAATTAAAAACAACTGAAATTGGGCATTTGCTATTGATTAGGTAATTTTCTCTTTACGGGATCTCACGATTCCGGGAAAGAATTGCCCCTCACATTCGTCAAACCAAAAAAAAAAACTTTAAAAACCTGTTAGTTTCAGCAGTTTTTAAGAATGCGTTGGATGTATGACGTTCCACGATGTATTATCTTGTGATAAGAGACTGGACTAGTTTGAAGTTAGTCTTGATAGATATGTATACATTTTGTATATGTGTTTAAATCCAACTTCGTAAAGGTACCGATCTCCTGCCAAGTAAAAAGTACGAACTTTCTCTTTACGGTATAATTACGTTTTGTAGAGTTGAAAGTGTTGCTTCCCTTATCCGTCGTTGCGGGAGCAAGGCAGCTCAATTATCCTCAGTTGCTGATGCGTGTGTATCAGAGTGACAGTATCTCAGGGAATATATTAGCGAGCACTCCAGTGGCGAACTAAGTTAAAAATTGGTTACATAACGACGTAATTGTAGCAATTTAATACTAAGCCCTTTTATGACATTAACGAAACAGTGAATGTTTTTACCGTTACTGAAGACGAACACACGTGCCAAACCGCAGTTTGAGTTTGGTGCGGCTTGCAAAAGATGCGGTATTCGTGAATTTCATTTTTCAATATATCATTTAAGGATGAAACTGGTACAAATCACTGCGATATAAAGTTACGTTATAGAAGTTATGATTGCCGAAAAACATACATGTGCATTACAAGATGAGTTTGTTTTATTTTGGAAAATGAATAGATAGCGAATGCTTCACGAGAAACGTTTTAGTAACACGTTCCAATTTTTAACAAACAGGTTCTATGAAGTGAAATACTGTGTCAAACGAGATGATTATTTTCCAAAATAAACTTTCTCATCAGGTTTGCTGTGGATTTCGCCGTATTGGCAAGCTCTGTATGAGCGCCCATGGAATACAAACACCAAACACGGGCAGCGGGCAGCCAATTCAATCATGCAATTATTGAATGAGCATAAGGCATTTTTTATTTAATAGTTTGGATTACATTTCCCGCCGCACTTTGAAATCGGAATTTCAAAAAAAAAAAAAAAATCATTAGAGGTTGAAACATGTTGTGCATGGCAAGATTTTTGCATTGTAACGACTGTCGTCTGGAGATGATTGAGAGATGTTAAATACTTTATCGATATTTATAAACAGTTTGGCTTTCTTGGGACCAAGTTCAATTTTTTTTTTTTTTTTTTTTTTTATTCCGATCGCCGCACTTTGAAAATCCTGAAAGTGCAATGTAATCCAAATGATTAAAAAAAAAGGCCTAAACATAAAAACTGTAATGATACTGCGACCTGGGGATTGAAATTGAGTGCGAGGCACAACGAGTAACATTTTAATAAATCAGAAATTTGTGCACCGCTTTTAAGGTGCAACTTATTACATGTTTTCTTTTCGCTGTACGGAAGGAATTTCTAAAATGTTTTATGCATCGAACAGCTAATTTCGTTTTGAACTCACCTGAGCAGGTACGGCTGAAAAGGTGTTCATAGTTTGGATCTTAACTTCAGCATATACCTCTCGGCCCATGATGGGTAAAAATCTAGGATCAGAGAGCATGTGTATATGAAGTCGATTTCTTACACATGTAAAAATATTCCGTGGCTTGATGGGTCGCCTGACCTCTCTTGGCAGTTTAAGACTTTTTAATTCACGTCCTTTTGGACGGCCTTGTCTTATGCCCATGGCCATTGGAGGTTCCTTGGGCCAAGACAATGTTTTGTGCAATAAAAACTAGCAATATGTGGTAAATTATGTGAGAACTTCTAAAGGAAGTTGACATTGATGGAACTATTATTCATAATTTCTTTGAACGAAAGCGGGCAGGAAATAATTTCAAAACGATCGATATGTTTTTGGAGTAAGACCTTCACGGTTTTTCGATGTGATTTAGTTTTGGATACATACCAAACACGGAGCGGAGGGATTGACGGTGTTATTTACATTTGAAATGGATAATCTCCATGTAATAAGCCCGGATTTATACGAAGGAGAAAGTGATATTAGATACATTAATCTTTGGTAGATCTGTAAGAGTGTACTTTAATAACGACGAAAATAGTGTTGGTGTACATTGTGATCCTTTGCGTTAACAGTGATCTTACATTACAAGCAGTACAAATCCATTTGTTTCGATAAAAGGTAACTGGTAACTGGTTCTCGATTTCAAAACACAAAATTAATCGGCTACAACAGAAAAACATTATTAATCATCGGGCGGAATAAATTCTCGGGTGACAGATGACTAAAACGTGGAATGATAAATGAACAACACTTCTCTGCAATGGAAATTAATATTGTAAACAAGACTCATTTAAAAGGAGGTTGGTGTACGTGTTAGCAAATACGCTCTCATTAGCTACACAGAAAAAAAACCTAAAGTAAACGACGGAGAAAAACTCACAGGAAACGATGATCAAAATAGGACAACGAAGTCTGGATATAATTACCAAAGATATAGATATGGATTGTGAGGATCCCCAAGTAGAAATATTTATTTCTAAATATTTATAGAGGATAAAGTGAAAGGAATTATTGTTGTTGATATATCTGTGGAGACCGGTGTTTGTGTGTGTATGTACATATGATGTGGGTTCGTGACGGCATACAGGTGATCCAAGTAACTCTGGATGGGAGCATACAGGCTCAGGTGAGATGTACACTCATTGTTTGTTAGTATTTAGCATTATTCACCAACGGATCCAGGCATTTGTTTTATTACCGCGGCGCAATTAGCTAGATAGGTAATTGTGTCAGGAAAAATGTACGTGTGTGTGTGTGCGTGTGTATCTGCAAGTTTGTGTGGTTGTGAGTGAGTGCGTGTGTGTCATTTAGCTAAAGCAGTCGACACAATCAAACAACATAAGTTGTGGCTTGGTGTTTTAAAAGCAGCGAGCACTAAAACTGGTTCAAATGATCAGGTAATCATTTATTAAATGGGAAAATCACCAGATGGGTCAGTTTAAAGATCAGCAGGTCAATCGTGGTGTCATTACATAATTTCATGCGGGCGTTTCATCAAATCTCTATGTATGCGGGCGGTCATTTGTGTACCCTAACGCTGTCAAGTTTATAGTACGGTAGTGATCCAGGCAAGGTATGTTTTGTATTGTATATTGTTTTAGATATTCTAGAGGCCTAAAGATATCATTTGGTTTACACAGATATATACTTTCAAGTCGAGCTACCTATTACATGCACATGTATTGCACATGCGAGTCGAAAAGCCACCAGCATTCTTGTGAGCGTAGTCCTAGAGAAGATCGACAGGCTTCAGAAATTCCGAACCTAAAAAGGCAAGAAAATTATGCACAGCATGCATAAATGTTGCTGTGTCGGTGCGCGTGTGAAATCTAAATTGTAAAGATAGTTTCCTTGATCCCATTGTTAGGCGTGTTTAGATCCTAATAATACTTTGGTCAATAGTTGAGATAAACTTTTCTTCACCACAGCCAAACGAACTGAACCATTGACCAGTTATGTAATGACCTTGAACTTACACATCCTTACACCATGACTTAAGGTGGTCCAATGTTGCTTTAATATGCCCCGACAACAGGACTTGTGCTACTGACATTTTTCATTCGTGTTATGTACGAAAACGCAGCATGTCAGTGTAGTGCTGATCGAGACTAGCCAGTTCATTTAAAAATACTAAAAAAAATATTTAAAATAGAGCAAAAACTTGTTTTTGGCAAACTACCCACTGTGCAAAGAACAAAGTTCGTGGATGACAATGTGTTCGCCCAAAATTAATAGTATGAATTGGGTGATCAGAAAGAAGGTCGTCAATTACCGTCGTCAATTGCCGCGAGTTCGCCCAAAAGAAGGTTCGCCCATGATAAGTTCTACTGTGTACCAATGTAGTTGTTACAATTAAGAGATCTGGTATGCACTTACTGTTTTGGGAAATTTCTATGCTAATGTAGTGGGCAGGTGGTTTACAAACGGACTTCAGGTTTGCAAGCGTTTTGGCAGAGAAAGAGTTGCCTTGTGCGCCCGAGGGCTGGGTCTAACCACCACTAATCCTGTTGGCTGTTTACTCACTGGAGATGGATTAACTCATAATTATTCAGGAAGTACTAGCTTTGCCATCCCTGCCTCGAAGACATTGCATACATTTTCTGCGAAAATGATATTATATTTTTCACTTGATGTGGTTATCAACGTATAGAAATTTTGTATATTTAGGCGTATTCATTTGGCTGTATTCACTTAATGAATAATGGGGAATGTAACGTAAGGAAGTTTTCTCGGTCCTTCATTAGTTATCATCGTTTCCACGACTCAGTAGGACGGTAGGTGGTCATTTAATCAACATGTTATTTCTTTATTTTAGCATGCTCTTCAGTCAGTTGGATTACCCAAATATCTGCTCGTCCAGGTGCTTGGACTCGGGCGTTAAAATAAAAGACGATAAAATATTTAAAAATTAAACAAAATAAAATAGTGCTGCTTGCATGCCAATGTCTGTTCATATGCCTATGGAAGTAATTGTTTCCGCTCTTAATTAATATGGAGAATCGTAGGGAAACTTGAATTTTCACGTATAATTTCAATTCTGATCATCACATTGGAAAAACTCAATTAAATTTACCCCTATTCGATGAAATTCAAGAACGAAACTTAGCATTCTTGAAAGTTCATGTACGTTTTACAGCAGTTGAAACCAGAGGAAACGGCTTTAGTGATTGACGTAACGTCGTGAAAGTGAAAGATTGTTACTTGTTTATGTACATTGATGAAAAGTCTCGAAATCCCACGTAAAATGGAATTAAGTATTGTTACTTTCGCGACAAAAATGCGTCAGATAAAAGATCAAAACCATTTGAAAGGACTCGAACTTTTTGGGGGTTTTTTTGTTGTCATTTCATGGTTAAAGTGTGAAATATCTCAATTCTCAATATGGCACATTCTCAAGTACTTTCACTTTAGAAATGAAGTACTCGTTTGTAAATACTCAGAAACAATTCTGAAAAAAGGTATGTTTACCATAAAAACAAGAAGCGGAAACTGAGAAAAAATATGAAGGGAAAAAAGGGTGATATTTTCCAGCAAACAAATGCCAATATCCAGCAAGGTACATGAACGTGCGAATTTGGATTTTCAGCGTTTGACAAGTGACCAAATTGGTGTTGTGGTGTTTTGATGGGCAAAAGAAATAAGGATGTTTGGTGTTGGGTTTTTGTGTTGGAAGTAATTTACGAGAAATATACGCTGCCAACCATAAAGACATTAGAATTGAGAAGAAATAAGCAATACACTGCTGTATTATAGTTGATCAAGATGATTATGTATTTGTCCTTGAGAAATAGATAACTGCAGGAATTCTAGTAATAAAGAAGTTAAATTAATCCATTCAATGAATACTTTTCGTCATATTTACCGCACGTGTAGGCGTCTTGATGAGCAAAATACCAAAACTGAATTAACATTTTAAGTTGATGCCAAACTGAAAAAAAGGCCCACACACATAATTTGGAAGACTATATGCGATTTGGGCTTATCCTATTATCCCTATACTTTTTTATTTAAGGATTTGGCATTCTTTTCTTGTATCAGTATGACATGACATTTTTGTGTTTGTCTCTCTAAGCTATTGTTAAAGTTGTACAGAGATGCGGACAATTCCTTGTAAAGATTGTCAAGTTCATAACACTTGTGCACACATTCGTGCACCTGCAAAACTAAGTCGTTTAAAAACGCATAGATTCCACTTTGATACGTATAAAAGCTCAGGTTAGGTCAGTTTAGAATAAAATATATCATTGAATGTGAAAAGGTTACTCAATTGAAAGTCTCAATTAGTTAAATGGCCACTTTGGTGTAACATAAGACATAAAGTGCTGAGTATATGATAGCTATATAAAGTAAATAGAACTGTACCTTTGCAACGTTGGCTTGTATATATGTTACTAGTGAAGAATCCATCAGGTTAAATATGACTCTAAAGACCGAATAAAAGGCGCATTGATAAGGATCTAATCAGTGACGTACGTTTAAGTTCGATATACGCAGAAAAAAAAACTGATGAGGAAATGAATCAACTTGAAAGGTCAGTTGGAAGCAGAAGTCCGAAAAATTAAAATACAAGTTAATAGTGTTTTGCAAAACGTCAATAAAATTTTGTTCTTTGTTTCCAATGGCAGGAACAATATTACTTCTTTAACTTCTTTTATAAATTTGGACGGAATAGAACTACTCTACATAAGTGCCACTTATTCAGGGTAGCCACAGCACAGGTAAAAACAGAGAACTTGAATGTTAGTTTTTTCCACAGGGAATTTAGGTACAACCAAGGGAACTTTTTAAGAACACAGGGAACATTCCAAATTTCAGCCAAAATTAGGTGTTTTATGAATTGCCCTTTTTCAGCTTACATCCCCCAATTTTTTTCAACCTTCGCTCGGCAAGTCTCTTCGTAAGTTCTGAAGTCAACTCGTTCATTTTCCTAATTTATCTCAGCCGCCAAGTTCAACATGAAACCTTCTATGTTACAAAAGAGAGAAAAGATGGTTGTAAGGATGATGTAAGCCATTTACAAATTAAAATAGATAGTATTTAGTTATGGAAAAACACATGGCAAAGACGGGGGAACATAAAGAATTTTCTACCAACATGAGCGTGGCCACCCTGTCAGTTGCCCATGACTGAAAATTTCATACCTAAGGTCATGAAAGAATAATTAAAGTACAGTTGGTCATTTATATTATTTGTAGATAAAATCGAAAGAAAACTTATTGCTAATTCTTGTCGTCCAGTGAGCGTGGATATTTGTCATTCGAGCGTAATAAGAAACAGTAAAAATTCGTAGTAGATCTTTGTGAACGTCTTTTTAATGGTTTTCGAATTATTCCTAAATCCAAACCTTGTAGTTCATACTATGTATGGGGGCAGTATCAGGTTGCGTCCTAAAGCGACTTGAGTCAAAAGTCATACGAATGTTATTATAAGAGATTTCTATAGTGGCCATCAAAAATTGAAAAGCTAAAAAGGGCAACCTTAGGATGCTATCCTTTGAGGACAGCCGGTACAATGTCATCTAAAATGTTACCGAAAAAGATGGTGGTGTCGTGTGAATTTCGGCTGGAGAAAAGAAGACTTAAGTTGAAGTAAAAAAACGCACAGCAAAGAACCTGTAAAAAAGAACAATGTTTTAGATCCATTGAATTTCATAATGCTTGAATATGTGCACAAGCAAGTGGGTGTGCGACTGTTTGTGACGTCCGGAACAAAAACACGGTAAACTCGTGCGGTTAAAACATGGTCTGTCGGGTGGGAAAGTAGATCTAAAGTACCTGTACATTGTGTGTGATTATGATTAAATGCCTCTTATTGTTAAGATGTTGTAAAAGAGCAAGGTGACCACAAAACTTTGAGCTATTTAAGGTCATGAAGAGGAAGGGTGAAAATGCATATTGTTGCGTACAGGTACCCTCTTTTTTACTCCACCTGGAATGTAGCCCATCATTACTACATATCTTTCTGTAGTGCAAGCCCCGTGAGGGATTGTTACGTTTTGGAAAAGAAAAAGAAGACAAGTACACGACTTTAATATTTTTAAAGCAAATGTTGATTGATACTGAAAAAATGTAAAAAAAAAAAGTAGTTCTGCAACTACTAGTCTGTCGAATGTCATCAAAGAAAACAATGTCATGGAGTGGAAATTGAAATTGAAATTTTCGTTTTGTCTTGGTTTCTATTTTGAT
>JBCAUI010193972.1:0-17096 GCA_038406195.1 Haplosyllis anthogorgicola
TGACCAAGACTTTAGATTAGCAACTGACAATGCTTCCTGTAGCACTACCATTTGATCCTCTCAAGGAACATTAGGACATGGTTGTTTTACACTTTTTGGAGTTTTGTTTATTGTGTGCATCACATGACCTATGATGTCATCAACTTATTATGTCATTTGTGATGTCATTTCCAGTATATTATGTCTTTTCCCGTAGTTTTGATGGAGTTTTCCGCAATATTCCGTGAAATCAGGTTTCGGCTAGTTATTCTCACTTGTATCGACTACAATGTGTTACACATAATATTTTGTGACTTTGTGCTTGACAATAGATTGCCAACTGCTTTTTTAATAGAGACTTTTGTTTTTGTCTTCCACCTCAAAAATAAACTATACTTACTGATTTCTGAAATGGTGGAGTGATTAAGAAATTAACAACTCATCGCAGAGGATCTTGGTAGATAGCCTTTTATATTACAGTAATTTTTGAAATGGTAAAGATCTGACATTTCAACTTTTTGAATATATGTTGTCTAATGTCAAATATTCAAAGGTAATCATACATGTAGTTATGAGGAATTTAAATTAAGAGTACTTGACCAACTCAAGAAACAATCTTTTAACAAGGAGAGAATCTCCTGATTTACTGATTTACATAATATGATTTAGGCAAAATAGAGGATTCGCCAAAGTTAATCAATTCTTCTATCGAAGGAAACTATAGGAAATGCTTTTAAGTATACCTATTGGGCGTGATAATTACAAATAATGACGAGTACATACCTGAAACTAGCCGCTAACGTAATAGACTGGTCAAGGCTAGAAAGTACCAAGCCAATTGATCAGGTGAAACTAATAGAACACTTCGTTGAGGCAGGAGCTGATGTGAACCAAACCAACAATGATGGCAACACATTGCTGCATTTTGTGTCGGAGAATGGAATGGATGAGTGTATTGGAATGCTTGCAGAGGCAGGAGCGGATGTGAACAAGGGTGATGCCTGTGGTAGAACTCCTTTGATTCTTGCAGTCTGGATGGGTAAAGACAAATGTGTGGACATTCTGATAGAAGTAGGAGCTGATGTTAATGTCACGGACAATTACGGCAGTACTGTTTTGAATTATGCAGCACAGGGGGCTTGTGAAATGTGAGTAAATTCATTACTGAAATCTGGAGCTGATTCACACAAAAGAACAAGTTTGCTTATTGTTGCTGAACTTGGTTATGAGAAATGTGTTGATGTTCTACTACAAGCAGGAGCTGATTTTAATGCATCTGACATACTTATACGTAGCCCATTGATAGTAGCAGCCTTAAGTGGACATGACGTACTAGTGAAACGTCTTATGTCTGCTGGAGCTGATGGGAATCCCGCCCTAATTACTGCAGCAGAGAAAGGAATTGCAACATGCATAGAAGCTCTTGTGCAAGGGGGTGCCGATGTGAATAAAAGAAGAAAATGTGATGGCAGCACAGCCTTGATTTGTGCAATTTGGAAAAGCTGTTCCGAATGTATGGATATCTTGCTTGGAAAAGGAGCTGATATGAACATTGCAGATAAATCTGGCGATGTAGCGCTTATTTATGCGGCAAGGTTTGGTCGTGAAAGCATCATGCCAATGCTGATACATGCAGGAGCTGATGTGAACGTGGCAAACAGCATAGGTAACACGGCCTTACTTGACACCATTAGCCTAGACACAACTAAGTGTGCCAAACTGTTACTCAAGGCGGGAGCCCTCATCAATAGGAAAATATTAAAAATAGAAATGCATTGTCAGAGTACATTGCCTGGCAGAAAATGCGCTACGGACAATGGTACCGATCTGTGAACAATGAAATGATAATGTTACTGTTTATCGCCGGAGAAACTCTAGACAGAAAGAGTGTTGAGAATTTTAATGATACCAATGTGGTGACACTTTTGCACTCACTTAAGTCAGGAATGGAACTCAAAGATATCTGCAGGCAGAGAATCAGAGAAAGCCTCCTGGATGTAAATCCACACTTAAATCTGTTTCTGAGGATCCCTCAGCTTGGACTTCCATCTTTACTCGCTAAATATTTGCTGTATGATATTTCGTTAGAAACATAATTTATTTGTTTTGATTACGAAAGCTTGTTGTCACGGGCAAAAGTTTCGATCAAAATAGACATGGCACTAGGGTAGAGAGCGAGGTCCAGGCAAAACCAGCCATTTAATTATGTTCATTAGCAACAATGCTGAAATGGGGGGGGGGTATTTGTTTTGCAAATAGACGCTACTTGAACTCTGTAAGGCACTTGTTACCTTTCTACATTGGCGGATCTCGGGCCCTCCGAGGTGAGCTCTCCTCCCCATACGGTAGCAATTTTTTTTCATTTTCATGCGGTTTTCGCTAAATTTTGGGCTAAAATAAGCGTGGCGCATTCATGTTCGGGAAATCATGGATCCGCTAGTTTTTCATGCTGCATTTTAACCTATTATTTTTAATTGTACCCCATATTCTCAAAAAATGTCACAGAAATAAAAATCATGAAATTTTCAATTTGTTATAACTTGATATTACCGGCGTTTGACGCTTAATTTTCTTAATGTTAAATAATTTTTTGATTTAATCAAGGTTTCTCCAATTCGTCTCTGCTAAAATATTTTTATACCATTACTGGTTAGCAAACTAAAACTGGTTACCAAAAAATCCCACAAATTTTAGTAATGTACCTTAAATTAAACTGCATTAGAAACTCTTTAAAATGATCTGCGGAACCTCTTTTATTCCTGAACAGTGTAATTTGTTATCACATAATTTTGAAATTAATGAACAGGAAAACCCAGGTGGTAAACAGAGCACATCAATGATGACTGTGGAAACCCAGTATTTTGAGTCTCTTAAATGTGGTCGGATTAAATCAGAAAGAGGTAACTTTATCTAGATAAACAAAATTTGCAACCGTTCTGACACAAACGGTACCGTTATATGAACCGTTGGTTTGAAGATAACAAATTATAAACCAATTAAACACAATGAAAATTAAATCAAATGGCGCAAACGTTTCACAGGAAATAACCGTATTTCCCCGATGAAGTCTTGAGGACAAATATGGCTCATGTCAAAATTTCGTGTTACACTTCAATGGAACAAACATTGATGCTGAGTCAGCTTTTATTTATGCTACGTTTGTTTTCGTTTATCTCAGATTTGGTAGTTCAATAAAATACTTGCTAAGTGAATGAAATAGTTACACCACCGGATTATCATTGCGCTGAATATCTCGACTTTTAATCGAAGACAAACTGAGAGAACTACAGAGATGGGAAGATATTTGTTTTAACTGAGAAAATTTCTGCAGATTCTTTAAATCAAACATCTTTAAAGAGACCAAACAAAGACCTCTAAGATTTTGTCTCTGACTCACTTCTGCTGTGGAAGGAAAAGATGGCGGCCAGAAAAGAGATAGATTGGTCAAGACTAGAAGCTACTACTCCTGCCGATAAGGTCAAACTAATACAACAGTTCGTAGAGGCAGGAGTTGATGTGAATCAAACTGACAATGATGGAAATACACTGCTGCATTTTGTGTCAGGGAATGGATTGGATGAGTGCTTTGGGGTACTTACAGAGGCAGGAGCGGATGTGAACAAAATGGAAGGTTATGGTAGAACCCCACTGATCTTAGCAGCTTGGAAGGGCAATGATAAATGCGTGGATCTCCTGATACAGGCAGGAGCTGATGTGAATGCGACTGATAGCTATGGCAGTAGTGTTTTGGTCCATGCTGTACAGGGTGAAAGCGACAAATGTGTAAATTCTTTAATTAAAAACGGAGCTGACGTGGAAAAGACCAGTAATGACAGAAGAACAAGTTTGCTTGTTGCTGCTGAACTTGGCTATGGTAAATGCGTTGATATTCTGCTACAAGCAGGAGCTGATGTGAATGTCTGTGATATCCTAGGACGTTCACCATTTATTGTTGCTGCTGCGAATGGACATGACTTACTAGTCAAACAATTCATATCGGCCGGGGTAGATAAATCAGACATTAACAATGGCACTGCCTTGTTTTATGCCAGTGAGAATGGTCATGACAAGTGTGTAGAGGCACTTATTGAAGCGGGAGCTAGCTGTGATGTTTTCGACAATCTCGGAAGATGTATGTTAAATCTGTCAGCTCAGAATGGCCACGATAAGTGTGTACAGCTGCTTGTAGATGGAGGAGCTGATGTGAACAGAATTGACGAAGATGGTAAAACAGCCTTGATTTGTGCGGCATTTGATGGTCATACCATATTCTGATTAAAGATGGAAGTGATGAGAACATTTCAGACAAACAGGGCAATACAGCTTTAATTAATGCCACCTTTAAGGGCAATAAAACTATCATGTTGGCACTTATAGAAGCAGGAGCCGATCTTGACACAGCAGATATCGATGGTAACACAGCTTTGGTTCTAGCGGCCCATGGTGGTCTACAAAAGTGCATTGCTTTACTCACACGTGTTGGAGCTGATGTGAATTTACCTGACAGTGATGATAACACCGCCTTGATGATAACCGCCCAGAAACATCTTGATAAATGCGTGGATTTTCTGATAAAGGCAGGAGCTGATGTGAACAAGGGTGACATCATGCACAGGACAGCTTTAAGTCTTGTAGCTTCGAAGAAAAATGACAAATGCATGGGTCTCCTGATACAGGCAGGAGCTGATGTGAATGCGACTGATAGCTATGGCAGCAGTGTGTTGGATCATGCTGTACTGGTTGGTTGCGACAAACCTATAAATACAGCGGATTATTACCATGGTGCCACAGGGATAACAAAACCAGCAAAGGCAAATGTTAAAACTACAAGGTGCGTTACATTACTACTTAAGGCAAGAGCTCTTATCAACAAGAAAAGTGATAACAGGCTAAACGCATTGTCATATTCCATATCCCAGCATGCACTGAGGTCTGAATCAGTGAGGAAGGAAGTCATAATGTTGCTGTTCACTGCAGGAGAGAAACCTGACAAAAAGGGCATTGAAGAGTGTGTCGGGGACATGGCAGCGGAATGTCTGAATTCACTCAAGCCGAAAGGAATCAGACTTAAAGATATCTGCAGGCAGAGAATCAGGGAAAGTCTTCTGGATGTAAATCCACATTTGAATCTGTTTGTTAGGGTCCCTCACCTCGGACTTTCGTCTTCACTGTCTACGTACTTGTTATACAATGTTTCCTTGGAGGATTAAGTGTTCTGTTATAACCGTTCACTACGGTAAACGAGTATCAAATCAATGTTAAAGTTAATACTGAAGTATGTCAGCTGCGGTTTACAATACTGTACAATATATTCTCTACCTTAAGTAATTGTGTACATGTAGTTTCATAACACACATTAAATAAATATATAGTTTACGTTTTGTTTGGAAATTCATGATATTTTAAAATATTTTAATGTAATCGGCGCAAAATGAAATCCATTTCAGGAGCTGATCAGTGACTGAGATTCAGATTTTTACAAGTGCATTCAAGCACTCATGCACACTGGGTCTAAGTTCCTTAAGATACCAGTGCATTCTCATAAATTTCCATCAAAATGGTCGTTTTCACCATTGAATGAATTGCTGTCAATATACTTGATATGAGGCTTGTCCCACTCAAAAGTTTAAAATAACCCAACTAACATTGACATCTTTTCGGCAAAACTTAAGGTTTGATGTAATTCACAATTATTGGATTAAAGACGAATAATAGCTAATTTGCATTTTTGATTTTCGCTTTACAAATATTTTAAATAAATTGCATAATGGATGTTGCGGAGAATCTTCATTTTATTTACGTTTTATTTGCGTTCATTTTATTTAAAGTGACAAATTGAGTTTTGGATTTTGAGTGGTCGTACTCTTTTGGAAATTGACCAGATTAACTAGACTAACCAGATTTTCAAGGCCTTTTTGCGCTGGTGAACATATTCAGTAAAGTATAAACAAGCTACGCAGATGGTTATTTTATGAACGAATGGTTTTATGTGGAAAATACCGAACGGGCTATTTTTAGAAAAATGCTTGTCACGTGTCATGTGCGATTGGACCTAAATGGAAAATTAAGGTACAATAAATTCTGTTTTTGGAGGACAAAAAACAACAAAACGTGCACGTAACAAAGTTGGATAACTCAAATGCTCGTACCACTTCAGGGTGGCCACATTGTTTTCACAGGGATAGTACAGGCTACGGGAAGGTAAGAAAATATTGAACAGGAATATCAGGCCCGCTTTCTTCAAAGTAATTCTTATTCAGTTTTGTTTTCCAATTAATTAAGGTAAATTCTAAAAAAAAGCAGGAAATTTAGACAAATTTGTCGAATTAGACAAGAAATTACGGCAAAATGGTCAAACTTTAGTAGATAAAAATAATAGAAAAACTCAATTAAATTTAGTAGCAAATGCATGTCCGAAGTAGGGTAAAGTTACTAAAGTCCTTTTTTTGTAATGCCGTGTCGTTCTGTTGGGAAATTGCTAGACCTGTAACTGGGATGATCAGTGAATGGCAGGAGAATAAGAGAATGGCATCAATATTTCCCACAAATCATGTAAAAGGTATTTGAATTCTTGTAATGTGTGACATTTTGCAATGTCTTTTTTTTTTTATAATTTTAACATCAAAATTGGTACATTTGTTGGAGCCATGACCCACATAATGCCTGACTTAGCCTTTTTTCTTCTACTGTATTCGACTTTTCTGCCACTTGAGGATTACATGAGAGGTATCATAGGATTACGTGTCACAAATAACCATTAAACGAAAGTAACTCTGACGTTCGGCTCACAGATAATTCCGCCTGGCAATAATTTCCCAGTTGCACTGACCTGGACATTGTTTGGCACTTTTGGTCGTATTCTCAATCCTCTTTAGTCATCCTCTTCGCAATGACAATGAAGGTTTTTCCAAATTCGACCTAATTTACCTAATTCACCTAATTAGGTAAGAGCTACACCAGTACCATTTTTGGTGTGTCTTCCATTTATAGTGTGACAGTGATACCAATTTTGGTAGGTGTAGCATACTAATATCAGTATGTTTAACCAAAATCAGTGCAGTTCCTGATGCCTGATTTTTGGTCTGTATCCTAATTGCAATTGCAGAACAATGGGTAAACTTGCCTTATATCAATTAATCTGTCTCAAGAATTTGTCAAATTAGGTGAATTAGGTAAATTTGGTGAATTAGTTAAGGGAATTTTAATCTGGAAAAACCTTCAATGTCAATGATCAGGCGCAGTTTTACACAGATTTCTATGGTTAAAGTACATAACTGTTTACACCTGCATTTTTTGTCTTAATATGTACATATTTTAATTTCGATCCAGGAAGACCACATAACAGCCATACTATGTATTTGGAAATGTGTGACGAGTGCAAGCAGCAGAAAACAGCAGGAGCTGACGTGAACGATTTAGTTCCTCTAATACAAGCTGTCTCCATTGGTCATGATGAGTGTGTCACCATGGTAATACAAGCAGGAGCCGATGTGAATGCATGTTATGATGTGGCAATTTATATTAGAGGAACAAAGTTTGTGATGTGTGAACACTTGGCATGTGAGCAACGCTTTATAAAACAAATCGGGGCTGCTGAAAGTACAGCTATGTTCCTTGCTGTATTGCTCGGTCATGACAAATGTGTGAACGTCTTGATAGAAGCAGGAGCTGATGTGAATGTTGCAAATAAAGAAGGACTAACACCTCTGATTTGTGCTGTCTGGAAAGGTAATCAAAAATGTGCAGAATTGTTGATAAAGGCAGGAGCTGATGTGAACGCAACAATGGCTAAAGGCAACACTGCCTTGAATGCAGCTGCAATGACAGGCATGCTTCAGTGTATAGTCCTTCTACTGAAGGCAGGTATTTGGATCAACATAGCGAACAACCTGGGTCAGAATGCACTGGAATACCATATCAATATATGCAAAGAGGTGACAGATGAAACATCCATATTACTCTATGCTGTTGGAGAAAATCTGGATGGAATCAAAGACTCTAAGATTCCAGATGTTCTGAAGCACAAAGAAATAAAGACACGTTTGAAGCACATGTGCAGACAGGTGATCAGGAAACATTTGATAGATCTGGATCCACACACACATCTGTTCAATAGGATTTCTCTGCTTGAGTTGCCAACGTTACTGAAGAAATACTTACTGTATTATGTGTCACTGGATCAGTGATACCAAAAGTTAGTATCCGACTTAAGTGGATTCAGCCACAATTCTTGTGGCATGAAAAATCCTAGATGTTTGTTTCAAGTTGCGTACATAATTTGCTACTATGGTGTGAATCTCTGTTGTTTGAAATAATACTGATTTTCTAAGATGGATTGCAAATTGTTATGACTGTTGTGACAATTCAAACTAAATTCATGTTGGTTCTGTAGAATAAACTAAACTTGAGGCTTTTTCCCGTAAATTTATCATTCTAATGCGTAGGACATAAAAATAATGGCAAATAAATTGTTTTGAAACTTATTGCTTCCTTAATGGAGAATTTTAAAACCATTTTATAGTTATGTTCTAAACTGGGTAAACGATAAATAAATTAGGATCATATAAAAATAAGGATATGTAAGTAAAGAAGAAGTATAGGAAAAAGTTCCAAGTTTAATTACTTGTTTTCTTTAATTTTTTCCAAATTATTATTTTCACACTTCAGCAATTTGACGTTTTTATGAAAAAAGACAACAGTGTTTCATTCAGCAAGTAAACCTGCCACTTACGACAATTTCTGGAGATCACGGGTTACGTTTGTAAATATCAGATGATTTTACATTCAGTAGCGGATCTAGAGGGAGGGGAACTTTAGGGGCCTGGGGCCCAAGCCCGTAGGCCCTGTTAAACTATGTTTGGCCGCCATTTTGGCCCGCCGAGGATAATTCTAGACCCGCTACTGTTACAATACAGGAATGTAATTACAGGGAATCTCACTGCATGAGGGATGGTAAGACATGTTTTGCCAGATATAATTGACTGTTTATATTTTAATTTAATAGGCGTGACTGTTAAGCCTAGTCAGTCATTCATGATTATTTTGTAACAGAGAATGAAATGTTTGCTCTTCGTTTTGAGAACACAAGTTTGTTGCAGTGAATTAATTTACTTCAGATGTTGCAAATTTCTCCCTTGTATGAACTTCATTCTAGAATTAAAACATGCTGTATTATTACTCAACTGTTTTTCATTATTACATCATCATTACATAAAGTTACTGGCGTGCACAACTTTCTTTAACCATAAACACAATACATTGAATAACCACGGCAAAACGAGATGCTTTATTTGCATGATTCGGATACCGAAGAGACACAGCAAGGGGAGCGCCTTTTTAATTATTCATGGATGGAATTCTTCCTTGATAAAAATTTATTACACAAAGGAAAAACCTCAAGAAAAAATGTAAGGAAAATAGTTTGTTGGAGCAATTTACTTCACAATACGTTTCTTATACTGAAATAGCCGAAGTGGATACATCTTAAAACAAGATGATCATTTCACAGTGATTTTGATTTGACTCTAATTTGCAGTCAAGGTTAGATTTTATCTTTAAATGTAGAGGTTCAAGAATACCGCTGCTGGATGCCTACTCCAATTCTCTGGATATTTCGAAATTATTAATCTGGTAGATCTGGAAGGCTAAATTACTAATATTGGTAGAATAACTTAAAGCAGTGACTTGAAAGTTTCGTAACAGACTTTAAAATAATCACTTTAATGTTGCTATTTTACCAAAAATATTAAATTTGCCTGCCAAATAAAGAATAAGGTCAGCATTGGCGGATTTAGGGGGAGCGCAGGAGGCGCGCGCCCCCGCCCCCTACGGCCAAAATTTCTTTCATTTTCATGCAGTTTTTGGCAATTTTTGGGCGAAAATAGGTGAAAATTGGGTTGGCGCCCCCCCCCTACGGAAAATCCTGGATCCGCCAATGGTCAGTGATGAAGTATAAATTTATACTAATGGTGATCAGTAGTAAAAACCTGAACTGGTAAACAGGTCTTCCTGTCATTGTTCATTTGTTTGTAAAATAAATGATTTAAAGTTTAATTTGTCATAGAAATCATATTATTGGTGCAGAATGGGAGGCGTTTGCAAAACATGTAAACCTTTGCCAACGTATACTTGAGTCTTCTCTTGAAACAAGGAGCCAATGTGAATGCAACAATTGATTTGAGTAGTACTGTCCTTGCAAAGTTTGTAAGTAGAAACACTTTACGAAAAAATGGAATCTTTAACACTGGCTGCCATATTGGGTTTTAATCACTGCATGGAGATATTGATAAAGGCAGGAGCTGATGTGAATGATTCACATGATGGTGATACAGCATTGCTTTGGGCAGCACAGTATGGATATGACCCTTGCGTTGATCTACTGTAGATTGCAGGAGCTAATGTGTATCTTACAGAAGCATTTGGGTAGACATCTTTAATTAGTGCAGCATTCAATGGTCATAATAAATGTGTAGATCTATTAATAGAGGCGGGAGCTGATGTGAATATAACTATTAAAGATGGAAACACAGCATTGCATTCTTCTTCGATGTCTGGTGACATAAATTGTTTCCGAATTCTTCTAAGAGCAGATATTCACATAAATAAACTCAATGATGCTGGTTATAATTCACTTACTAGATATATTGCACAACACCAAAGTACCAAATGAAGAAATTTTAATGCTCCTCTTTGCCACAGGGGAAACATTAGACAAGACTGGTACCAACAAAATTCTGGAAGTTCTGCAGTATCACAACGAAATGAAGAGCAGCCTCAAACATATGTCCAGATAAACAATAAGGAAACATCTCATACATCTGGATCCATACAATCATCTGTTCAATAGAATTATAACCGCATGGTTACAACTGGAGATAACAACCAATTACGCTAAATCACCGGATAATTCATTGTGAACCCTTTTTGTTTTACAGCGAACTCTTATCTTTACTTTACTACACATTGTTTTACGATATAAGTAAAACTGTATGTGAGGCTAATATAATTGTTTATGGAAAAGAATTCGATGTCAATCCTGAAAAACCGACGAGAAGCGTCAAAATAGAGATTGAATTGAAATAAAATAGAATAGTTATAATGATGTATGGAGGAAGCTAAATGATTCAAATTTATTTCATTGCGAATGTAATTTTACTGAAGTAAAAAGAAGATGTATTTAAAAAGTAGCTTGACATTATTCTTGTTACTTCAAGACGAAATAGCTATACACTGTAATACAATTAACTATTTTGTCAAGTTAATCATGTAAGTTTTTAAACCAAACCATACAACCAAGTTATGCTACATTATCTTTGCATTGAGTTGACAAAGCAGCAAAACAGAAAATTTTTAAAGCTTTAACCAAGTAAATGATATTTTGTACAGTTTGTATTCTGATGACATTGTTCCAAGTTTTCTTATTGAGACAATAAAATTCTGCGCTGTTTTTCAACTCGAGCTCATACCATAGACCGACAAATATTTGCCCTTATTAAAGAATGCGTGCATTAAAAAATCTGTTGAAATATTAACTAAAACGTTTTTCAATGGAATGTTATTTCTCTAATTTACTTTTCAAACAACATTCAACTATAGAAAGTGAGTAAATAAAAGATAAATAAGTCTTTATTAAGATTCATTTCAATTTCTCAGTCCGCTGTCAAAAGGCCGTCTTAAAAAAAATGAAAGGTTCCTCAAATTGTAAGGCTATGAAATTTCGATGTATGCAATGTTGAATATTATCACATTACTAATGTTTGAATTGTTATGTGTTATTGATGTCAAGTCTTCAGTGTAATGTCAAGTATAACACTGGCAGTTCTCCTACAGATATTTTTACGGGTATGAAATTTAATCGTAGTCGTTAAAACTACAATGATTTTCCCGATGCACAATTTTGTTCCAAGAATTTTATTATTTTTACGACATATTTATCGTATTTAAACATGAACTGGGTGCCTGACTCATCACATGAGGTGTGCAAATACACACACGTCGATTGTTGTGCCTGAGGTATTTGGGTCAGAAATGCAAGTCTGTGGTTTTTACACATCCGCCATTTTTACTTGTTTCGTTTACCCTGCACTTACCAAATCTTTTTGCGTCGTGGATTGGACCTGTATTTGGTAAAGATTTTGTCACATATATTTTAATCAGATACCTCAGTAAAATCCGCGATGTTGAACTCTCTATTATTGATCGAAAAAGAGACATGAAATTCGCAATGTGATTGTGAAGATACAATATAAATTGCGGAAGATTACAATGTATATATACGATCATTCCTCAAACTCTGAGGAATGAGAAAATAAAATTGTCAAAGTTATTCTCAGGGGCGCAGCTGCGGATCTGGGGTGGGGGAGGGAGGGAGGCTTTAGGGGCCTTGCCCCCCCCTAGCCCCTGTTAAACCATGTTTGGCCACCATTTTGGACCCCGCCCTTGGCCTGTTAAAACATGTTTGGCTGCCATATTTGCCCCCCCCCAACCAATTTCTGGATCTGATGCCGGCGAATCCAGGATTTCACGTAGGAGGGGGCGCCCTGGCGTCTTCAGGTGGTTGGGGGCGCCTTTTAATATTTTCCTCCAAAATCCTATGAAAATGAAAGAATTTTGGGCCATTGAAGGGGACATGCACCGACGGCGCCCCCCGGATCCACCAATGATTTTAACCGATTCGGTCCAGTTTAGTTTTTGTCATTTATTTAGTAAATTGGGTAGGTTAGGCCTTATTATGTCCAAAATATACGATACTATTTAAAAAGCTAACCCTGTCATAAGCAATTACAGATACTTTTTCACAGTTTTGGTACGTTTAAAATTATTTGCCTTTCACATAAATTGGCAACATCTCAATTTGTACTGAGAAAAAATCATTTTTGCCACTCCCGAAAATAGCGCGAGTGTCCTTATTTATTGACGTGTCATGGTATGGATGCTGTCACTTAACCATGGTTATATTCTACATTTCAGTCAGGGATTTCCATATTTTTTGCACTTCTTTTCATTTCCTCGCGAAGAAAATAATTTCGCACTTACCAAAAGAATGATTGCCGCCGTGCCGTTGGATTAAAAACACAATCGATTCGAATTAAACTTTTGTTAGAGAATAGAAAAGAAGAAGTGTGAACACAACAAATCGCATAAATTCCATATATAATAATTAGGCTGACTTGAAATAATCACAGTTTAGTAAGTTTTATACTCGATTATTTTGTTCTTAATATAATTTAATTTGACGTGTATCATCATCTTAAAATATGTGTAGAACCTTGTTTTATACGGTTTATTGTAGGTGCTATTCCCAGTTCGACCTCTATTGCCTTTATGTGTGTTTTACTGGGATGTCTGTTCTGTGATGGATTTTAGTTATCCTTTAGTATTGTTTTTCTTTTAGCCAACAAAAGAAAGAAATATGTGTCATCATCTTCGGGACAAAGATGCCGTCGACTCTCAGTTGTTGGAAGCAGCAAAGGACGGTCATGATGAATGTGTTACTGCGCTAATTCGAGCAGGAGCTGATGTGAACTTGTGTACTGATGAGGATAAAACAGCCTTGATGATATCCGCAGAGAGTGGACACGATAAATGTGTTCAAGTACTCATAGAAAGGGAATCATTTCTGGATCTAGGTGACAATAAAGGGGAAACAGCTTTATTCAAAGCAGCACATAATGGCCACACCGAATGTCTTGATCTCTTGATCAAGTCAGGAGCTGATGTGAACACAGTTAATAATAATGGCTACACAGCATTGACCAAAGCAGCATTGACAGGTCAACATAATTGTGTCGAAGCATTAATAAAATCAGGAGCTGATGTGAGTAAAGTGGGGAACACTGGAGCTGAATCTGATAGTTCGGCTTTGATTTGCGCTACGCAAAATGGACACGACAAATGTATTGAGATACTATTGAACGCAGGAACCAATGTGAATACAACCGATAGAAACGGCAACACAGCATTGTTTTATGCTTCACAGTACGAACACTATAACTGTCTTGGCCTACTTTTACGAGCAGGAGCTGATGTAAATGCTCACTCTGGTGATGGAGAAACAGCATTGTATAATGCTGCTAAGGATGCCAACAAAGAATTGATAAAAATATTGGTAAAAGCAGGAGCTGATGTGAACATTGTGAACAGTGGTGACTGCGGTTACACTCCGTTGATGATTGCCGTAATGTACCAGCAAGAAAATCACGAAGAATGCGTTCAATTTCTAATCGAGGCAGGAGCTAATGTGAATATTGCTGACACAAGAGGAAAGACAGCCATAGATATTGCAGCTGACAAGAAATGCCACAGATGTATGCACTATCTTACCAGATATGCTGTTACAAGTTCGGAAAAAACACAGGACAAGCATTAGCATTTGCAGCAGAGAATGGAGATTTAAAGTGGGTTTCATCACTTTTAGTGAAGCGAAATTATCCAAACGTGAATGAAGCATTGATAGCAGCAGTCAAAAAGGGTCATCATGATTGTGCTGAATTACTTTTGCAGGCAGGCACTGATGTGAATAGTACTAACGCCAATGGTGAAACTGCTCTGTTTTGTGCTGCGCAAAATAACGAAAAGAGATGCGTAGAACTACTTCTTAATGCAGGAGCCGATGTGAATGTCTGTTATAATGTTCTGAGTGTGGCCGTGGAGGGTGGTTATCACCAGTGCATTGAATTACTTCTCAAAGCAGGAGCTAATGTGAATGCCCGTGAAGGAGAGGGAGAAACTCCACTGATTCTTGCCGCAAAACATTGTGACCACAAATCTATTGCATTACTACTTGAAGCGGGAGCTGACGTGAACACCACTTACAAAAGAAGGGAAAAGAAAACTGTCCGGAGAATTCCATTTACAATTCGTCCAACCTACGGGCGTAAGAAATCACATCCTAATGCAGCAGGAACAGATGAGAATAGTTATGTTGAAAGTAGAGAAACAGCTTTGCTTTTGTCTGCTAAAGGTGGTTATCACCAATGCATTGAACTGCTTCTTAAGGCGGGAGCTGATGTGAACGCTCAGAATGAGAGTGGTGAAACGGCATTGATTCTTATTTGTGAAGCTTGGAACCAGAAATGTACAAGATATTCCTCCAAAAGGTTTGTCGCCCAGGCTGCATATCGGAAATGTTTTGAACTTATTCTGCACGCAGGAGCTGATGTGAATATAGAAGATGATCACGGTGAAACCGCCTTAGTTTATACCGTCTATTCAGGGTGTGATCCATTTGTGGAACAACTGCTGGGAGCTGGAGCTAATGTGAACAGTTGCAGCAAGCAGGGTGAACCAGCTCTGTCAATTGCCTTCAGTCAAGGACATCACTTATGCGCTTGCAAACTAATCAATGCAGGAGCTGATATCAATGCAACCGATAAATATGGACGATCCATCCTGATGCAAAGGCATTGTATTGAAAACGAGCAGAGTTTCTTGTGTATACTCCAAGCAGGGGCTAATGTCAATATCCACGACAAAAATGGTCTATCGCCTTTGCATCTTGCAGCCAAAGATGGTCTTGTGAAGAGTGTGCAAATGCTGATAAATGCAGGAGCCGATGTGAATGCTGCTGACAACCGTGGAACTACTCCTTTAATGTGTGCAGCATGTGGCAGGGGAACAGATTCATCAAGGGCACCTTTCGTACGCACGTATGTACACAGCATAGTGCGGCATAGCGAATGTCTAAAAATGCTTATAGAGGCAGGAGCCAATGTGAATATTATAGATAAAGATGGCAGAACGGCATTAAAATCAGCAGCTAACGCAAGATACAATGCCATGCAGCACGTTAAGTTGCTTCTGAAAGCAGGAGCTCGTGTTAACACAAAAGACGACAGCGATCCACGGAGAGATAACGTCGTCCAAAATATACAAGTGGCAGAAATCCTTGTTGTGGGTGGGTTCACGGTAGTTATGTACAGAGGGTGGAGTGGGATGCGTGCTGTAACATTACCGCAGCCCAAAGGACCGTCTCTGATGACCAGCTGTAGAGCTACAATACGAAGCAGACTTATTGATGTGAACCGACACGAGAACCTGTTCATGAGGATCCCCCGCCTGCCGCTACCTTCCTCTCTGCGACACTATCTACTGTATCACACGTCGCTAGACGAGTAACTGTTAAAGTTGAAGTAAACATATATTTTACATATTCCAGTTATCGCCAGTTACTGCATAAACGGTATTACCAGCTTTAAACTTCACTTCTGAGAACTCAACTTTGATGCTAATTATCCCTCAATTGAACCATTACTTCATTGTGACGAGATCAGGTGTAGTTCAAATTGGTGCACTTCTACCTTCTCGCATAGGACTGGTGCCAATTTTACATCTTGGTCTGATGAAGCTGTGAACTGGGACATTACCCAATGTCTCTACCTTGTCCGAATCATGCACCTGCCTAGCACCGGTTCATGCTAACCAGTTCACACTACAGAGCTGACTAGACTTTTGTTTGGGGAACAACCAAGAACATGCAATACCACCTAATTGCATTTTGTGGTGCAACTGGTACCGTCTATTTCGGACTTGGATAGGTTTGGAATGGGTTTCAAAACCGGACAAGTTAATAAATTGTATATACAGTATGAAACGTGCAACTTTTGCCGTGATAACACAAAATTTAATTCTAATTTTCATCATGTAGCTGTAATGTATTCAAGTAAATAAATACTGTGCCTTCTACAAATTTTAAAATATTATGAAAACAAACCTCAAATGGAAGCAAATCTTTATTGGAAAAGTAAGTGACGTCTAACATAAAAGTTTCTTTCAATAAAAACTAACATTGAGCACTCTTCAATAAAAATATATCAGTCCAAATAAACATTGGATTTTTTTTTTTACAAAAAATAAAGTTTACAAGAAAATATCAATTTGTTATGTGATAATAGTCATATGTAAATCTCGCCAAATATTTATCTCTACAGTGCAAACCAACTAGTTGGCTTTTGTATGTCGAGATACATCCCACAAAAGCTCACTCCCTCCTTCCTTCCCTCCCTCCCTCCCTCCCTCCCTCCCTCTCTCACTCCCTCCCTTCCTTCCTCTCTCACTCCCTCCCTTCCTCTCTCCTCCCTCCCCTCTCTCCCACCCTTTCCTTCCCTCAGTCAGTCAGT